>VMBQ01000073.1:0-25124 GCA_007657795.1 Dreissena rostriformis | reverse complement strand
ATTTCATTCTTGTATAGAAATGGGTATCACAAAGTAAATTTCGCCCAGCTGTAATAATCGCGCGAAAAATCGATGCGAGAAGCCGTCAGTTGTAAACGAAGCGTAGTAATAGTAAAACATGTAGTAAATTACGTCATCAATGACATCATGACTTTTTTTACTATGATGACGTAGTTTAAGTGCTTACATCACTTCTACATTTCATTGCTCGTCAAAAGGTCGATAAATATATTGAAATGGGTCAACTGTCTCAATGGTATCGTAAACAAATGTGTCCTGTCCGATCAACCCCTAGAAAAAAAGTCGTCCGATAAACCCCTTTTTGATGTCCGATACAAGCCAGGAAGTGTCCGATCCACCCCTAGTGCACCGACACATATTTAAACGTAAATGGTTCGTTTAATGCCTCGATTATTATCGGAAAAGTTATTGTACTTACTCTGACAAAGATGGTTTAACAATAAAAGCAAAAGCTATCCGAAATAAACCGTGACGTCACTACAAAACACGGCGATGTTCCTGAGGGTGTCCGATACAACCCAGGGTTACTCTAAATAATGCATGTTCAATGTGAATCTAAATTTAGTTTAAGTGCAGATTCGTTCATACGACACAAAGACACAATTTTGTTTCCTTACAAATACGCGTAAAAGTGTCGGCATCGGCTTTAACCAGCGCTAGCTTGTCTTTGCTGCATTTTATGAAATTCGTCTTCAATGTTTAATTTTTATTGCCTATTTTGTTTCATCGTAACATAATTTTATCAATATATTACAATTAAACACAAACACAAATTTGACAAAATCGTACAGTCCCGCTTTAATGTAAATATGTTCAGATTATTTTGCTTTTTCCTTTCAAAAAAAAAGGAAATGCGTTAAAATGTAATAATTATTTCCATGTTTGGTCATAACTGTCTATCTAAAATCATAATATTTATAACATAAATATGCTATTTTGACTTAAAATATCAATGTAATCGGCACATTCAATCTTGCATTTTCTGTAAATACAGAACCTTTTTTTATAAATGTGTGAAAAACTTATAATACATATATTGCAATATAAATTAAACTTAAAGTTAAGAAGAAAATGTGTCGAAAAATACGAAAAAAGCAAGATTTTTAAATCGGAAATCGAAAATGGTTGTACAGCCAAATTCGCCAGCATTTATACCATGCATGTACAATGTGAATCTAAATTTAGCTTTAGTGCAGATTCGTTCATACGACACAAAGGCACAATTTTATTTCCTAACAAATACGAGTAAAAGTGTCGGCATCGGCTTTAACCAGCGCAATTATTTTTTTGCTGAATTTTATGAAATTCGTCTTCAATGTATATTTTTTCTTGCCTGTTTTGTGTTATTGTAACACATTTTAATCAATATATTAAAATTTGACACATATAAAAATCGTATAGTCTCACTTTAAAAATAGAAATACAAACTGTCATTAAAGAACAATCGTTAAGTTTGCTGGTAACATTCTGTTTTCAATTGTCATAAATCCTATGCATTATATTGCATACACAGTCTATGTTTATACAAATATTTACGAACGCGTAGTGGTTATACCTGAAAAAAAGTTTGGATGCTCATGATCACTTTACCTTTATTAGCCTCTTTATGTTGAACGGATTCGTTTTGTAATCATCTAGTGTTACTTATATACAAGACAAATGTATATATTTAATCAACTAAATCTTCTTCTAAATGTTCACTTTATATGTATTCGATTTAATAACTCTAGAGAAGCTGCTGCATAGTCAGATATCGCATGATGTCCAATTAATGCCTATGGAACAATGTTTTTTTTATAGATTTACAAGTAAAACAAATGGTAGCAATCCTTGACCTCAACTTTATAATTGCTTAACTTCCACACTGTAGGCTCGTGAAATAATTAACATAAATCGGTCAACGTAGTCTTCATCCCATATGCTACTTTATTGTTTATACCTGAACTAAAGTAACGTGTTGCCGCTTGATGGATGAAGGCTATTCTCAGAATGTACGGGATAAATATATGTGTTTGTTGCATCGTGGCACACTATCTCAACCACTTCTACATTCAATGTTAACACAACACCGTCCAATGTATCAAACACTATGTCTCTCATCCATACCGCACTTGCAGGGCGCCATTGATAACATTATAAAGAGCACACGATGATTACCTATTGAGGTCTCCCGGTAAGTGTTTACACAACGCAATAATACACATTTCCAGAAATACTTCAGACATTTTATTCATGAGTGGTTACAGAAAACCACACTTTTCATGGTGGATAATGATTGTCGTAAATGGATTATTTTGTATGTGCAGATGAAAGTCTATTGAAATTCATTGCAAATGTCTTTTGATGGTAAGTTCATAAATAAGTGTAGGCACAAACTGTTTTAATGGGAAATTCATCGAGACAACAGAAGTGGTTACTATAACCGTATTTTATACGCATATTGGCTTTATGACACTTTGATAAAAATTATTTGAGTCCCTGAAAACAAAATGCTGAAACTTTATGCAATGAAAAAGCAATTTGAGTATCAGCTAAATTCGGTCGGTGAACGAAGCGTCTTATGACAAGATTAATGAGTTCATCGTTTGCAATATTTTAAAAAAGATGCCATATTGAGCTACTTTAGACCTATTAATGGTCAGTTGACAGCTGTTATAAGCGTAAGGCAAAAAAAATAAAATAGGTCCGTTTCCGGTCTCCTTGGGGGAAAAAAAACAGGGTCGGTAGGTAGGGATTTATTTTTTTTTGTCTTTCTGGTACTAGAATGGAGAAATGAACCGAAAAACCCCGAAAATGATTTTTTTTTTGGCGACCCCAATAAAAAGTTGAGGGTCGGCGCCAATTCTTGAGACACGGTCGGGCGACCGGAAACGGACCAATTTTTTTTTTTTGGCCTAATTGGATTTTATTATGAAAACATGGCTTTATTTAGCGAACATTTCTTTGTGTACTCAAATTTAATAATCCATGCAAGTTTTACTTTGACAGAATCAAAATATGCAAATACGAATTTGAATTGCATCGTTTATGTACCGAAGTAAGAAACATGTAATACAAATTCAACATGTTTTTATATTTAATAATTGCTAGCTCAGTGCATGGTCATTTTATGGTTTCTATTATGTATTAAACAAAGCCGTTAATGATATAAAACGAATACTTTGGATAGTCCTAAAAATATTAAGACAATACGAATCTAGTGTTATAAATTACATTGAACCAATAATAAAAAAAGAATTGAATACTAGGTCCTTGATATCGAGCCAAAAAGTAGAACACAAGAATCATCAGAAACTAGCAATGATTAATGACAATCATTTACAAACCCACAAAGGCTTTTCATTAACAAAAGGATATTTTTCAAGACGCACGATACATTAGGCAGGTTTGTTCTCCTGTAAACGTATCTGGCGTTCTGATCTCGGGGTTGATAGGGGGCTGATCGGTTGGGAGACTAACATGGAAATAAAGGCTTAATCGCTATATCTGATTGCAGACTTATTGGTTGTTATTTAAACCAAGTTCGTCTTACCAAACCCCCGTAGCTTCGAGTCGTCTGGCTACATAACGATGTGCAAAGTCAGCAGGTAATAACGAGACGATATTAAGAAAACATGTAAGAAATTACACAACCGTTCGAATGGTGGTATCATATACGGTGCTCCAATAAAGCCTCTCGTTGTTAAGCATAGTCGAACTCTATATTACAAGGACGTTAACAGAACGCGAGAACACACGATCATGATGCGATAACGCGATATAACGATGCGATAACGCGAGATCACTGTCTCGCATCAAAATATAGTATCTTCGCAAATTGTTTTTTTTGCGTTCTCGCCATTGTTTTTTCAAAGGTTAAAACATGCGATAACACGATGCGAGATAATGATATTATTATCGTGATCTCGCAACGTATTCTTGCAACCATTTATTGTGATCTCGCATCGTTATCTCGAAACCTCGCATTCAATTACAATTGCAAACGCGAAAACACGCACAACATTACGTCGCGCAATTGCGATTCTGGATTATGAGAATACAATGCAAAAAAGCGAAACAAACAATGATGCGAGATCACGATATTTATAACACGATATCGCATCGTAGTTTCGTGGTGTCGTAGTTTCAACTGAGCATAGATCGAAACCGTGATGTACAGTGGAAGTCAAGCATGAAAAATGGTTCGCATGCTACAATGTCGTGATATACAATACATCAGCTGACGTTATCGCAGTAATACGAGATGTACAATAGTGCATTCCTAAGAAACACGTGATGCAGAAAGGTTATCGCCCTATAATCTCGTGATGTACATGTTTTTTCGTTCTACAATCACGTAATACACAATGATGCTCACTCCGGAATCATGTGATGCACACCTTTGCTCACTCCAGAAACTCGTGTTCGATATTTCTCACTCTTAAATCTCGCGATTGGTAATGGTTCTTACTGGAGAATCGCATGAGGTTCAATGATCCACATTCCAGATTCACGTGTTGTTCAATGACGCGTACTGTAGAATCGTATGATGTTCAATAGTGTACACTATATAATTCACACGATCTTTGATCAAGCCCACTCCAAATTCTCTCGATGTAAAATAGTGCCCTCTATCATTATGAATTACAAGCACTGCCATATATAACTCGTGAAGTTCAATCAGAAAATCGCGATGTACCATGGTGAAATCCGTGATCGGACATCTCGTCAGCATTGCTTGCTGTGTCACTAAAGTAAAATCTAGATTTAGATTTACTTGAGTGGTACTTAGGTGACGCATTGCGTTGGAATACTGTTTCCTACGTTGCCTAATTGACCGAGACTCTGAGGAGTCGTTTGACTTATTACTCGACAAATATCGGTGTGTGCGCCTATTAGACCTATATTTGTTATCTTTCCGTGACCTATCACGTGAACGGTCATATGAGCTAGAGCTCAAACGAGAGTCATTACTCCTTGTGCGCATGGGACGTCTTGTTGTTGAGCTCCGTGAATGAGAAAGGTCACGAGTTCTTATGCTTTGATGATCACTGTGACTTTTACCATGACCTTTATGTTCCACCTTTCTCTTGGTGGAACATCGTTTATGATGGCGAAAACTAGAACCTCTATCAGTGTACTCTTTTTGGACACTACTGACTTCACGATATTTTGTGCGAACATTGGGAGCATTTGTTTCATGCTTCACCTTCACATTCTGTTCAGTGCCCTATTTAGGTATCTATATGTGTAGGTCAGTTTTGGGTTTGCTGAAGCTTTGCCTTTGTGATCTTTCAGTGCTTTGATTATATGAGTGTATTTAACTTGCCAATTGTGAATGTGGAACATCTGGAAGAAAACGAGTCAGACGTGGGACATCCTCTGTTGCGGAATATGAATTCGGTATTTTCTGATTTTCCCATGTTTTCTTGTATATTGTTCACCATTTTAAGAACTGCCTGTGTGCAGGACCTCAGATTTCAGATTTAAATATCTGTCGTATTTCGCATTTTTCGACACATGTTCTTCTTAACTTTTATTTTAATTTATATTGAAATATATGTATAAAAGTTTTTAACACATTTTATATAAATTCATAAATATTTCACAAAATCGTACAGTCTCCCTTTAAGTATATGGATTATATTTTGGGATATCCTCGTACAAAAAGGTCTGGGAATGTGTCTAGACATTTCTGACACAAATACTTCATTAAATGAGAAGGAAATCAAATATACATTGTAATCAATGACTGCTTATTCTATTGATGATATGTTTCCACAGTAGGAATTCAATAGAACTTCGTCGAATACGATACACTAAACCGTCGAGTAGTCAGGATTGGTAAACATTTTAACTCTCAGTTGATTTATGCGCGTTTACAGACGATATCAACATTCTACAGATTCAGTTAAAGTATTGTATACTATTTGTTGTGCATGCTCGTGTATAATTTGCGAAACAACATCAAACGAACTTTCACTCAGTATATCAAAGGCATCCCGATTCTGGATGAATATCGTGATTGTCGTATACCTTCTTTCTTATGTTCTTCTGATGTATTTGATTTTTCTCTTTCAGCCCAGCACCACAACAAGTGCTTTGATTTCGCAAATCACCAAACCTCACTTTTACCGTGAGTGGAGTATACGTTTTGCCAAGAAGCAACACACATTGTTTCATATCTTTGATACGTAGTTGTTGCCCATGGCCATTCCCAATCCATCAATATAACTCAACATTTACTTTCAACAAGACCTGCAATCGTTGCCATTTGCATTTGTCAAACATAGATGAGTGTTTTAAGATTAATAACGACACTCAATAAATATGTAAATCAAATAACCTGATTTCAATTCGTATGTGCAATTGTTCAGAGTGCGTTGAATGTTGTTGTATTGCTTTTAATCATAACTTTAGAGCTTGATTAAGAAAAGCTATATATGGTATATGTTATGCATATTCTTCAAAATATTTAATACATTTAGCGAGATAATGCAATTATTTTAGTCTCGCGGTCTTGTTATAAGAATAGTATAAGTATAGTATTCTGCATGTCTCAATAAAATGAATACGTGAACCAATTTTCAAACACTTCCAGGTGAAGGTTTTTGAATTGTTAAAAATAATCAGGATATGAAAACAATGCCCAGTCTCCCGAACTAAGCAATATAGGTTCTTTGCATTCATTTATTATTCTCGTTCAGGTTCAATAATATATATCGAAGATATTCAAAGTTGATCATGATTCGTGCGTCTTTGAAATGTTAACACGCATAATAATGATGTAAATAGCTATGCGTTTAATATATATATAAGATACAAAATTGCATTATAAATCAATTTTGCTATTTGGTTTGACGATGTTATACAATGTTTTTGTGAATCAGTTTGAGTTTAATCGAATCGCAGTTTAAACGTCATGCAACTTTATATCACAACCGCTTCCAAAGCATGCAATTGTCTATAAATAGGGTGCAGGATCACGTTACTTTATAGGGTACACAATTAAACGTTAAGGGATATAAACACACCGGTAACTGATGCTTTTTTAAATAACTTTTTGAAACATTTTTTTTTTTAAAGAATTTCCATTTGTGTCTTAAAGAGAGTTTTTATGCTGCTTATGGCAATAAAATAACTTTATTTAAAAAAGTTTTGTTCTTGGTATTTTTTTTTTTTTAATGTGTACCGCATTCATGTACTCAACGTGATTTTGTCACCGATTTCAGACGTATTCATGGATATCGGCACAAACTGCAATACAAAATGTCTTTAATGCATTAAAAACGTGTTCAAATGTGTTTCATTTACTTGAGATTTTTGCAAATATTAAGTGTTAATATTCTGTCCAGCCCGTGTGTAAAGGTTACAATATACTAAATAATATACTTTAAAGCGGGACTGTACGATTTTGTCAAATATTTATGAATTTTTATAAAATGTATTAAAAATTAGTATACATATATTTCAATATAAATTAAAATAAAAGTTAAGAAGAACATGTGTCGAAAAATGCGAAATAAGCCAGATATTTACATCTAAAATTGAAATTGGCTTCCAGCCGAATTCGCCAGCATATATATAATACATGTACAATGTGAATCTAAATTTAGTTTGAGTGCAGATTCGTTCATACGACACAAAGGATTTTGTTTCCTTACAATTACGAGTAAAAGTGTCGGCATCGGCTTTAACCAGCGCTAACTTGTCTTTGCTGCATTTTATGAAATTCGTCTTCAAAGTATAATTTGTATTGCCTATTTTGAGTCATCGTAACATAATTTAATCAATATATTAAAATTTAACACATGTAACAATCGTACAGTCCCGCTTTAAGTAGCACTTACAAAATATAAAATCGCGTTAAACTGAAAAACAACTGAAATAGTGTTATAGTTTAATAATATTTATTGTGCAGTCTGCTAATACTGGATTTTCCTTTGAACGAAAAATACCATAAAAATATGGGACGACACTTACCGCACATGCATTAATCCCAGTTTCCCCAGAGAGCTGCTCATATACTAACTACCGCTTTTAAAGTGCGTGACGGATTGATCGATTTATTATCAAAATGCATCGCTTCTCGTAGATAACGTCTTGTCCAGAAGAACGATTTGGTTGGTGTATTAATAACTTGATTTTGGTAAGGTATAAGTAGGTTTACTTAATTTCACAGCCCATACATCGAAAAGGAAAGCCATTTCTGGAAGAGATTCAAGTAGTATATAACAAACTGAATGTGATTGTTACAAGGCTTAAAACCATATTTCAGAATAAGCATATTACCTAAGTTTTGACATGACATTTGAGACGATATATCATATAAGACACTAAGGTATAAGCTTTAGTTAATTTCCCACGAATAGCACCATAATGCTTTTGGTGGACGAAAAGAACCCTAATAATATATTTTATTACGCCTTTCTAATAGCTGTATAGTTTTGCCAAAGATTAATTAATATTATACACGGCCCTTATCAGACCATTGAGCCATCTAGTCCATCAAATAGTTTTATGTAAATACGTTTACAAAACAGACATGCAATTCTACACAAACATATTAATACAACCAATCTTGTATGTTTTTTGCCATCGCCTTAAATTTGGTACCCATTACATAATATTAGAAGAAACAAGATGGTGTATGGGCCCAGTACAACTAGAGCAAGTCAAACTGAACACTCATCTTGGAATCCAGGAGTAAAGTGCGACGAGTCGACCAAACCAAACCAAACCAATGGACGAAATCGAATTCGGTTAAATACCTTTAAATACTATAAATATGGCATTCCATTCAAGTTGATTATGTGACGCTATCACTTTAAGATTTTAAAATAACCGGACACAAGCGGACCGGGATTTTCTTGAGATTACCCTTCGATTTTGTAAATAACGTATTAAATCACTGAAACCGTTTATCAGAATTGAATGTAAACTCATCGTATTATATATTGACGCAATTGAAATAAAATTTTGATTTAAGAACTTTAGAAATGTTCAGCTATGTAAGCTTCTGAATAAAAACGTAGTGAAACAAAGCTTGACGCAGTCCATACACCGTGATCACCAAGCGAATGGTTGATCCCAGATATATTGTGAACTCGAAAAGTTTTTTTCGTATCCAAATATTTACATGAATTTGCAAGGAGTACTCGTATACAAATACAATGGAAGAGAACCCCTTGTCGAAGTAAATTACGATTTTGGCAAAGAAAAACAACAGAGAGATCGGTAAAGAGAGAATACGCGAAAAAAAGAACAAAAATAATACAAGAACAAATACGTGGTTTAGTGCGAAAATGCTTTAAGCCACTTGCTATTCTTCTTTCAGAACATAAGTCAGCACATTCAAAGAATGAGAACATGTGTTGTCAAACAATTGAAATTGACATATATTTACAACTGGTGCAGAAGTACAAAGTCGCATTTTAGTATTTCCTCAAGAATGGCAGAGATTGTATGAAAGAGCTTTTTAAATTACGTTTTGTATGTTTATTGGGTAATTGTTGAAATATACAACTCGCATAAGTCATTTGTTATAGAGCCGTTTGGTAATAACACAACCTCGATATGGTATTTTTTTATATCAGAATCATTACATAAAAAAAGAGAGAAAACACAACATTTTCTTTAGTTTTAGTTCTTAACGGGACATGTTCACAGAGTTTGGCATGTTTTATCGTATGTCATTTACTGGTTTAAATTGATAAATTTTAACATCGGAATGAAAGAGCTCCTGAATAAAACAAGAATAAAATTAAAGAAAGAAAAAAATTTGGCCACACGTGGGACGGCACTCAATCTTTGAGTAAAAAGGTTATCGCCTAAACCACCAAGCCATGCATGCAATTAACATGATTATGTATTTTATACTTTATATAAGCAATACACGTATTGTCAAAACGTATAACGATAGCAGCAAAACTATCCACATTATTCAATCATTTCGCGTTTGCAACGTTTTAGTATTTTATAAATTTCTATCTATAATAATTTGTAAACGAAAATGTATTTCCAGTATGAGTCTCCGTCATTAATGTTTTTTCGCTCACGGGTGTATTTTTTTTCTAATTTTTTTAATCTGTGACAAGAAGTTAGAAAATAAATTCGCATTTTGACAAACAGTGAACGGCGTTTTTTAACATGTATTCCCAAACATATGTTGTTTAAATAAATTGTGTATGCCCAAGTTATTATACACTTATTTAATAATGAATGTTTCTGCTAGGACGATAGTACGAGGATTAAATCATTATCGAATTCAATTTTTATTAATACTTGTTTATTTCTTTATCCGTTTATTACATTAACTACATGTTACATGGTGCCATTCATTGGTTGATTCTGCCGACGTATGCGGATGTGAATTATTAAACACGATTATGTCATTCAATAATATTTGTCAATCAATTACAACCTCACAAGCATTCTTCATGCGAGAACGGATGTATTGCTTCAAGCCATTCTCCGGTAATGCACATTAAAGTATCACATACTCCATAAATATCAACATCGTCTCCACACTGGAAACACATGAGTACATAACACATTAGTACATAAAACAGTAAGACATGTCAACGAAATCTCCCAATAACTACGGATACAACACTCTCGGAACACTTTGGATGTTTTTGTTGTCTACAATACGTGTTAGTGTCCCATTGAGATCCATTAAATATGAACAGAAAGGTCCTTGTCATGTTGGTCAAGTAGTTCTGATCTAGCTGTGACATCATTATCAAATCAAGTTGGCGAACTATAATCAGTCACACATAAGTAAATTCTTTCTTCGTGTTTTCTTTCCAAATAGCATGTTACAAAGCAACATAATTTACGTCTAAAGTTAATAAGAAAAATGAAATATAAGAGTTTACATATTAATCATATTCAACCAAAGGTATTGATAGCAAATGCTCACTATTTGGTGATTATTATACGTAATGTAAATATGTTCAGATTATTTTGTTATTTCTGCACAAAAAGGAACAGTCTCAACATTAAATAATTTAGTTCCATTTATGTCATAACTGACTATCAAATTTCATAAAACTGATAACGGACTGCACAGGATAATCAGGGACGACACTTTATGCACATGCATTAAACCCCTTTTTCACAGAGCGCCATGTTTTCGAATGACTCTTTTTCGGAATTTCAGTTCTCCTATATTGGCCATGATGAACGAAAGCAATATTAAGTGAGAACAGATATATTCAGAATACATGCAATATATAGGAATAATTAAACTCCAGAAACATTATCGGGAGAAACATGCATATTAACCCACGCTAATCTTTCATTTTAGGCAAGCTTACAATTGCCTATATGATACAGCACATTTCATGCAACACGACTAAACAAACATGATTAACGCTAGGGTTAATTGTCTTGGAAGGGTCAATGAAAAGGATTGCGAGTTAATACCGATTAAATAACGCGTCGAACTCCACACTTAGCCCAGAATCAATCACAAACTTACGAGTGGAAATATATATTAACACCATAACATTGTTATTTGATTTAACATTTAATTGCAATGAAATCACTAAATGGTTTATCATGCACAAGAGCAACAGAAACACAACTTTCATAAGAAAGATGAAATGAAATATGTCTGAATAATTTAATTTGAGTAGTAAGGATGACATCGCCATGATTGCACGATGATTTAAATGTGCAAGACAGGCGTAAGCCGTTAAGGGAAATAATAATACGTGTGTATTGAATGAACAGGAAGTATCAATACTAGATCTCTTGATAATGTTTCTTGATTTTTGTTTTCATATCTTAAACAAACATTCTACATTTTAGGTCAAAATGAAATATTAGCATCAACACATGAATACCATGTCATTATGTATATGCTATCGACAAGACAACGTTACAAATTACAATATAAATTGTAAAAACTTACTTTCATTGATATACTTATGCAATTTGATAACGTCTCATTTACAGAGTATAGTTTCACGATGCATGTAAATAATACGTCAACTAGTTTTAATAAAATAGAATTATCTTAGAAAATTGTTCATACGTTTACAAATGGTATATCCGGTAATTATATGTTACGACCATGAAATGATAACCTTAGCATATGTTCATTTTTCAATATAAACTCAAGACAGACATATCGGAGATTGAACCAGTAAACGCAACTGTCGTTTCAGAGGAATCCTGTGGTCGGCTAGTAACATTCTAATTGACATTGTCAGAAATCCTATGCTTTATATGACATTAACGAGTCAATGCTTATATTAAAAAAGCCACAAATAGGAAGTACTGAGCATACCTTAAAGAAGGATGGATGCTCATGATCACTATACCTTTGTTAGCCTCTGTATGTTGAAAAGATTCGTGGTGTAATCATCGAGTTTTACTTCTAAACAAGACAAGGAATATATGCGCAGGTGCATATAACAACTACATCTGTCTTCTCAAGTTTCACTTTATGTTTATTCGATTACTAACTTAAGAGACGCATCTGCATAGTCATACATCACATGATGTTAGAGAAATGCTTACGGAATCAGCATCTAAGAACGATGCGATGTAATTGATAAGTATGAAATTGAAAAAATGTATCACTCCTTGAACTCATCTTGATAATAGTTGAAATCCACAAGTTAGACTCGTTAAAAAAGTCGCATATATGGGTCAACATAGTAAACATCCCATATGATTCTTAATTGTTTATGTCTGAACTAAAACAACTTGTTGCTGCTTGTAGATGAAGGCCATTCTCAGAATGTAGAGAAATACATATATTTGTGTTTGGCATTGTATCACACTATTTCACCCACTTTGACATTTAATGAAAACATAACACCGTCCAATGTTTTAATCACAATGTCTTTTACTTTGGCATTAAACATGAAATCATCGACAACGGTACTCGTATTTGTATTCGACATGCAAACATCTTATATCAATCAAATGCGAACTAATGCTATGCATAAATTAATACATATGAATTCTCGACACAAATTGTACCTTTACAAAACGAACAAACTTTTTACATATTTTAAAAACAACCACATTCGCACATATGCACGAAACTGCCACACAAAACTTTTCAATACACATTGAATATTCAACTGTTAATTACAATAATCAAAACAAAAACTGTTTTGTGTTATAAACCGGATACAAATAAGTAGCTAAATATCAAGCAATCAATGCAAACAGCTAAACACATATTGATTATGAAACACTCAGGTTTTTAATTTCTTCTTAAATACAATTTACGTGCATTGTATGCCAATCATATTAACGTATTTCTCCGATATAAGGAGCGTCTCGAATAAAGCACTTGCAGGGTGCCAGTGATAACATAATAAAGGGCACATGGTGATTAAATATCGATGCTCCCGGCCAATGTTTCCGGAACGATTACAGACATATTACTTATGAGGGTTACAGAAATCCATACTGCCCATGATGGGTTATGATCTTCATCATTAAATATTTGTATATGCAAATGAATGTCTATTGAAATTCATTGCACAATGCTTATGGGGCAAAGTTCATAAATAAGTGTAGGAATACATGGTTTTCATGGAAATACATCGAGACAACAGAAGTGGAAACTATTGCTGTGTTTCATACACATACTGTCTTTATGAAACTTTGATAACAATAATAAGTCCCTGAAAACAAATTGCTGAAACTGTATGCAATGAAAAGGTAATCACATCCTCAAAAGTTGTATTTGTTTTATGTGAAATGTAACGGAAGACCTTGTGACCAGTTTTAGTGTTGGGACTTCAGCGAAGTATGAGAAGGATGGGTTAGGTGCAAGACGACTGTATCGAAATATATTGAAACGGCAAATACTTTATACAATGAGTTAAATAACACAAGTGTACTATTTTATGATGCTTTGTAGGAAAGACCGTATGAGTCTAACCTTTAGCTTATATCATCCACAATTAATAAAAGTAAACTGTCTTACCATGGCGTTCGCCATCTTTTTCTATGGTCATATTAAGATCAGAGTATATACCAATAGCGCTTCATCAACCAGAAACAATATTATTACATGATTTTGTAAACAGAAAGTTATCCCTGTTGGACGAATGGTTTCCACATATTTGCTCTAACAATAATTCAAGTTGCAAAGCTAATCCGTTTGCAATATAACAGTCGACTATCGACGTTTTCTCCGCATAATACTATTGACAATATCCGTCTGGAAAAACATGAGAGTATTAAAGCCCCAATGGTGCTCAAAAATCAACAAAAACTTCGTACAATATTTCGTAAAATGAAGTTACCCAATTAAAAATCAGTGTTCCTAATAGCCAAATCCAAAATCTCAACGCTAGAAGTGGTCGGGTAACATGGATGTTTGTAGATACAAAATGCTCGTTTTTATTTTATTTTGACATAAAAAAATCCAATTTAATATCCCATGACGATATCTATTCATACGACACAAGAACACTAAAATACCATGTTAGTGTTCATGTGTCGTATAAATAGATATCAGTGCGGGAAATTAAAATGGAATTAATTGTGTCACACAAAATATAAACGTGCATTTAATATCAACAAACATCTGTGTTACCAGACCACATCTGGCGTTGAAATTTCGGAAAATGCTATATGGGACACTGATTTTTAATTTTTTAACTTTATTTTAAGAAATATTGAACGAAATTTTCGTTGATTTTGAGTAGTAATGGGTCTTTAATGAGGTGTGTCTAAAAAGTGTTCATAGTTCTCGTTCAATGCATAAGGTTAACACAACATTGCATTTTTACTCATAAGACGGTATTTACAATCGCTAATAGCTTTTGATATTTCCAGAACTACTACAGACATATTATTTATGAGGGTTAAAAAAATTCTTACTACCAATGATAGAGGGTGATTGTAGCTAATGAACGTATTCATATGTGCATATGCAACACGAAAACATAATTTCAGTCTAGTGAATTTCATTGCAAATGACGTTTGTTAGTTGTTTCATAATAATGTTTATTCGCTCAAGAATAAACTCTCTTATTCAACGCAANACTTGCCACCAAACGTCATTTGCAATGAAACTGCATAGTCTTTACTTATGTTTTCAGGTTTCCACATTGATAAAATCATTGATGATAAATCATTGAGTAATTTAATTGCAATTCACTCGAATTTTCTTTTTCACTGCTTTTTAATTTTAATACACATTTGTGGTGCTTGTTTATTTACAGGTGTTCATAAGTGTTTAATTCTGAGCTTAGTGCGAAGGGTCATTCAACCGGTTTGAACACAAAAAGCTTGGCATGTACCGTACAAAGGCGTTGACCCAAGCTTTAATCATGTTTAGGTTTTATGCCGTGTTGTATGTTTTGGCCTGTATTGTCTATGCAATAGGTCCATTACCGAATATGAAAGACTAGCATGGGTTAATAATAATTTCTCTACTATCAATCTTTCTTGAGTTTCATTATTCCTATATATTGACATTATAGCGATGTGTTTCTGTTCTCACTTAACACTATAAATTGTTTTAGTCAATGTGGCCACTATAGGAATACCAAAATTCAGAAAGATCACCAGGACAGAGAAAGATTCATTCGAAAACAAATCGAATAAGCGTTTTGTCTAATACCTATAAAGAACCTTTATCCGTGTTACCTTTGAGAGCATGCACCTTAGAAAATGGTTGTGTACACATCAATTATTATTATGTAATACTGTGTAGGTTAGGCAAAATACGTCTCTAGTACAAGAGCACTACGACTGAAGATATGTGGAATTGTACACTTATTTCATAACTTTGTTAACATGTTTTATCGTTGCCCTTGAAAGTGCAATCATCCAAGATTCAATATAAGATAATGACACTTATATTAAAAACTGAACCCTGTCAAATGCAGACTTTGTCAGGAAACTACACTCACTGAAAACATCCAACGAGAAGGCAATATTAAGTATCATAGCAAAACACGTTTCCCTGCATTGTGGTAGCTCATAAATATTTTTTTAGAAGAATAACCTTTATTAAAAGATAATCCTTGAAGCCATATAATAAAAACATGATGAGTTTATGAGGAAACGCTCTTACAGATGCTACCAAAAAAGATCAAACGTTATCAGCGAATGTTAATACAGTCAAGGTTGTGTGAACTTAATGTAAAAAAAAAACGCCGTTCACTGTTTGTCAAAATGCGAATTTATTTTCTAATTGCTTGTCACAGATTTAAAAAATTAGAAACAAATTACACCCGTGAGCGAAATAACACTAATGACGGAGACTCATACTGGAAATACATTTTCGTTTACAAATTATTATAAATAGAAATTTATAAAATAATAAAACGTTGCAAACGCGAAATGATTGAATAATGTGGATAGTTTTGCTGCTATCGTTATACGTTTTGACAATTCGTGTATTGCTTATATAAAGTATAAAATACATAATCGTGTTAATTGCATGCATGGCTTGGTGGTTTAGGCGCTAACCTTTTTACTCCAAGATTCAGTTCCGTCCCACGTGTGGCCAACTTTTTTTCTTTCTTTAATTTTATTCTTGTTTTATTCAGGAGCTCTTTCGTTCCGATGTTAACATTTATCAATTTGAACCAGTAAATGACATAGGATAAAACATGCCAAACTCTGTGAACATGTCCCGTTAAGAACTAAAACTAAAGAAAATGTTGTGTTTTCTCTTTTTTTTATGTAATGATTCTGATAAAAAAATACCATATCGAGGTTGTGTTATTACCAAACGGCTCTATAACACCTGACTTATGCGAGTTGTATATTTCAACAATTACCCAATAAACACACAAAACGTAATTTAAGAAGCTCTTTCATACGATGTCTGCCATTCTTGAGGTTATACTAAAATACGACTTTGTACTGCTGCACCAGTTGTAAATATATGTCAATTTCAATTGTTTGACAACAGATGTTCTCATTCTTTGAATGTGCTGACTTATGTTCTGAAAGAAGAATAGCACGTGGCTTAAAGCATTTTCGCACAAAACCACGTATTTGTTCTTGTATTATTTTTGTTCTTTTTTTTTTCGCGTATTCTCTCTTTACCGATCTCTCTGTTGTTTTTCTTTGCCAAAATCATAATTAACTTCGACAAGGGGTCCTCTTCCATTGTATTTGTATACGAGTACTCCTTGCAAATTCATGTAAATATTTGGATACGAAAAAACTTTTCGAGTTCACAATATATCTGGGATCAACCAATCGCTTGGTGAGCACGGTGTATGGACTGCGTCAAGCTTTGTTTCATTACGTTTTTATTCAGAATGCTTACATAGCTGAACATTTTAAAAGTTCTTAAATCAAAATTTTATTTTAATTGCGTCAATATATAATACGATGAGTTTACATTCAATTCTGATAAACGGTTTCAGTGATTAAATACGTTATTTACAAAATCGAAGGGTTATCTCAAGACAATCCCGGTCCGCTTGTGTCCGGTTATTTTAAAATCTTAAAGTGACAGCGTCACATAATCAACTTAAATGGAATGACATATTTATAGTATTTAAAGGGTTTTAACCGAATTCGATTTCGTCCATTGGTTTGGTTAGGTTTAGTCGACTCGTCGCACTTTACTCCTGGAGTCCAAGATGAGTGTTCAGTTTGACTTGCTCTAGTTGTACTGGGCCCATACACCATCTTGTTTCTTCTAATATTATGTAATGCGTACCAAATTTAATGCGATGGCACTAACATACAAGATTGGTTATATAAATATGTTTGTGTAGAATTGCATGTCTGTTTTGTAAACGTATTTACATAAAACTATTTGATGAACTAGATGGCTCAATGGTCTGATAAGTGCCGTGTATAATATTTGGCAAAACTATACAGCTATTAGAAAGGCTTAATAAAATATCTCTTAAAGATAATATAAAAATATAACAAAAGTTATAAGCGAATGTTAATACAGTCACATGAAAACATACAAGGTTGTGTGAACTTAATGTATTGAAAGTGAACTATAAACACTTTTTTGAAAGCCGCATAATCTCAATAATATCCTGAAGAGAACTGTCGTATACTAAGTCATATACTCATACTATTTTCTGTTTGATGAAGATGGTATTTGTATTCTGCTATTAGTGTGAAAACAGATACAAACAGCAAACGCGATTACCAGACAATTGTTCTTTAATTAATGTTTTTTTTTTATTAATTCTTACTTATTTAAACCGAATGTTAGACTGATGCGGTTGTTTTATACAAAACATCGAATTCATAATATATATGCATTGCATTACTGAACTCATTGTATAAAGTGTTTTCAATATACCTCATTACAGTTGTATTGCACCTAAGCCATCATGGTCAGTCTCCGCAACAGTCCCACTCCATAACTTGCCACAGGGTCTGAATACAACTAACAATACGAAATACAATAGTTGAGGATTTGTCTACCTGTACATTTCATACAGTTTTAGCAATTTGTTTGCATTGAATAAAGTTATTTTTACAAGTGTCATATGGCCGGTATGTATATTAGTAACAACTAAAATAGTTACCACTTGTGTTTTCTAAAGTTATTTCCCATGAATACAGTTTGTAACTACACACCTACATATGAACTTACCACCATACGAATACTTTTATTTACGGCAATCACCCTCCATTATGGGTAGTATATATTTTTGTAACATTTATAAACAACATGTCTGTAGTATTTCTGAAAATGTGTATTATTGCGTTATGTAAACATTGACCGGGGGCTTCAATATTGGATCAACGTTTGGTATTTCTAATGTTATCAGTGGCGCCCTGCAAGTGCAGGATGAATAAGAGACATCGTGATTGATACATTGGACGATGTTGTGTTACTATGTAATGTCGAAGTGGTTTATTTGTTGTTGTTCAATATATTCAACACATGTTCATGTACCAAATATATTTATCCGTTACATTCTGAGAATAGTATTCTTCTGCCAGCGGCTACACGTTATTTTAGTTCAGACATAAACAATAAAGAAGCATATGGTATGTAGACTTCTTTGACCGATATATGTTATTTATTTACCGAGCTTGAAGTGTGTGTGTTCAATAATTATCAAGTTGAGTTCAAAGAGTGCTACACTTTCTTGACTTCATATTTATCAATGACATCGATTCGTTCCAAGATGCTGACAACATAGGAATTTCTCGGAAATATGACAATGCAGATGCGTCTCTAAAGTTATTAAATCAAATTAATATAAAGTGAAACTTGAGGAGACAGATGCAATTTTTTCTTTTCTTGTTTCGTTTCGTTGTATATCAACCTGAGCATAGATACATGTTTAAGATGTAACAATAGATGATAACAACACGAATACTTTCAACATAGAGAGGAAACTAAAGGTAAGGCGATGCTTCTTTCAGGTATGATTGCTACTGCGTGTTCTTTTTATCAAAATTGACTTTTTATGTCTTTTACAGTATAAAGTTTTCTTACAATTTTAAACAGAATGTTACTAGCCGACTTCTGGATTACTCTTTAATAACAGTTTTTTTTCTGATTTAATCTTTGATATATCTTCCTGGTGTTGATATCGAACAATAAAAAGGACTACGAGTACGATAAGGTTATCATTTCATTGACGTAACATATAAATAACGAATATACTTTTGGTAATTCCTGAAAACAAATGTGTATGTCTTGCACATTATAATCATATACAATCAGGGCGGTTTGATTCTTACTATCTAAAGTAGATTATTGAGACATATCTGCCTGAACACGCATGTTGTTTTATAACTCAAATACATAATATGATACTGAGACGCGTTAATAACATATTTGTGATGAAATATACATACTTGAATCAGTTGAAGATGTTAAAAATATTATTATTGCAATGTTAAATTCTTATTCCTTAAATTAGTAAATAAATGTTTTGGAATAACCATCTTCATGGTTCATATGCATGCAGGCTGGTTGTACATTATATGGTAACATTCCTATAGTCTTCATTCGTCGAGCTTCTGTTATAATAATTTTCATATTTTAGCACACTGCAGATTGTCCTTAAACCGTTCAGAAAGACTAAAAATTAAAACAAAATACATGTAGTATATGTATAAATACCTAATTTACTGACGACTTAATTTGTATCCATTTCGGAGTTATCCCGTCAGTTTCGACATTTGACATGAGTTACCTTTTGTACGGGTTATTATATGCCGTAGTCACACAGCGGTTTTCCCCATGTACCCGAAGATGTGCCCGAGAAGTCGCTGTACACTTTTCTTCCTCGATGATCGCTTCTTTAAATACTACCATCCTCCAGTATATTACATTAATTAATGAATCAACGTCATGGTGCGGCATTGGCTGGGTCTCAGATGATGGCCTTGTGAAACTTCCACAATGCTTCGCTACTAATTTTCACTTGCTACTTTGAACTTGACGCCTAGATACCGAAATGAATAACTGGCATCACACATACTTCATATTAACTTAACACGGCATCGGTACTATACGTCTAAGAATTCAGAGCCTACTGCCAAACAAAAACATATTTGTCTTTACCGAATCAATCCTTAACTAGTATATCTCTTACGATGATCTTCTCATATCGAACGTATGACAATCTCTCCGTTGCAACAGAAAAGAACGAAGTGGTTATTGAGTTGCGATCAACATTTGTGGAAACCTTACAAGATTTCATTCCTACATGTTTTCGTATTTATTTTTTAGATGCGATCTGGGTTGAAATTCATGCTTATCATCGTAAACGTCTGCTCGTTCACTGTCCAATTGGTGTCGTCTTCAATATTGCCAAACCTCAACCTCTATCCTGCAGGCACCTCATCGGGTTGGGCTTTCTTCAAATAATATAAAAAATATCTCGATCACGTGACCGGGATTCGATTACCGCCCAAATCTTCATGGATTAGCGTGATAGCATTCTCTATTCTGCCGAAATAAGCTTACCGAATGATGCTAATAGTGTACCTTGGATGAGAAAAAAACGTCTGTATCATGAAATAGACCGAAATTGATCGCATCAATAAGACAATGACACAGCATGATATAAATTCTAAACAAATCGTTACGCTTGAACGGATCTCATCCGCGACCAAAAGATAATATATGAAAAGAGACTCATCTGCAATTGATGTGTGAAATAATTTAAAATAAGATCGACACTTAACATGGTTTGGAATTGCAAAACAACTATCTATTCTTCTTTCACTAGTCCAACGCTTAAACATGTTGACCGTGTAACATCAACGAACACCCAGACAGCCGAACTCTTAAACACTTTATTTTCCAATCAGTCAAACGTAGTTTTAAACAACCTCACTAGGCCTGATATTACATTTATGGTCAGTCGTCTTCTGGTAAGGATCTTATTAGACCAAAGCTTATAAAAGAGGGCATCCAAAACCTTACTATATCTGCTACTTGCAACAGTCCGTGACAAGTCTGTATTTCCATCTTCTCGTTTTTTTTTTATAAATCCCCCGTCTTTTAAACAATCTAAATAGCGTCCGATTTCTACCCTGAGTTGGCTTAAAAATCTTATGGGCGCTTTCATATATTTGTATAATGATTCATTTAAGCTCATGACAAAGGCAAATAGTGTGACTCGTATTTTACGATGTGTCCAACATGAATTGCGACAGTGTGGTCTCCTAACAAAACTTTCAGATGCGACCCTCAGGGGAACGTGGTAAATTAGTTTCGTTCATATTTATCAAACCGGAAGCAGCGTGTTGTAATTGACTATTCTTCTTCATTTTGGTCTGAAGAACTTGGAATAATTGCAGAGACAAAACACAAGTCATGTGTCAGTAAAACATCTTAGTTAAATGGGGTTCATCGTGCTCGCACTTCTTTTAAATAGAATGACTTGCGCTCGTTAAGATGTTAACAACAAATATACATATTTTTGTTTCAAGAGTTTAAGAAGTCATATTCGTTTATTGCATTTAAAGGTTCTTTAATTATTCAGTCTGATTTAGTAGTATCGATCGAAAGAATATATATCGGCTTCACTTATACTACCTGTTTATTAGTTTTTGAACTTGAGCTTCAATCATTAGCCAAAAATGTATATATTGAAGCCAGATAATCTGTTTTGAAGTAAAAGGGTTAATAACTCTGATATATGTATAACTAATAATGTATTCAACCAGTACTATGTCTAGAGTTGCATATTGTAGTTTTATTTATAAAACATAATAGCTTAGGTCTGTAACTCACACATTCTAAAGACTTTATCGTCCTCAATCAGATTGTAATTATTTATTCATGTTCGTATCAAAACAAATGTATATTGTGTCTTACATTATCTGCTCCCATTTCTCTATACTGTGTCTTTTCATACGAAACACGAACGCAAACATCGTACATAAACACACGCGGTGGCTTATAAAGAAAATATTGATCACAAAACGTTTGGTCGAGTAAACAACATAGATTGTTGGCACAAACATTATAATGATGATTGTAAAACAATACAATTAAGTATTTGCATATACATCCTTAATATATAATTGGGTTATTTTCAATCTGCATAACGGTTTCTTCATGTGATAAATAACGATGATCTTGAGTCTGTACTATAAAATGCTAATTTCTTAAATCATGTAAACATGAAGGAATTTAGTTGATAGTTCATTTGATCTTTTCGCAAAACCTCGATTTTATGTTGCTGTGGAGCATGATAAATCATTGAGTAATTACATTGCATTTAAATCGATTTTTCGTTTTCATTGCTTTTTTTCAAAATGGATAAAAATTTGAAATTCATGTTTATTTACTTGTAAATATATGAATAAATCTGGGATAAGTGTGACGGGTCATTTGATCGGTTTAAATCCAAAAGCTTTGTATTTACCGAACAAAGGCGTTGATACAAGCTTTAATTAAGTGTATGTTATATGCCGTGTTGTATTTCTTGGCATTGTATATGACATAGGTCGCGTGCCTTGTATATAAATACGAGCGTGGGTTAATAAAAATTTCTCTCCTGATAATGTCTTTGGATTTTCATCATTCCCATGTATTGACTGTATTGTAGGCATGTTTATCTTTTCTCATATAATATTGTATTCGTCAATTGTGTCCATAATAGAAATACCGAAACTCAGAATATCACCAGGGCAGCAAAAGAGGCATGCGAAAACTTAGCAAATAAGTGTTTCATCTAATATCTAATACATTTAATGAACCTTAATCTTCCTTACTTTTGAAATAACGAACCTCATTAAATGGCTTGGTACCTTGCAATAAGTATTACGTGATGCTAAGTCGGTAAGAAAATACGCCTCTAATATAGGAGCACTACGTCTACATTTTATGGAATTTTATACGTATTGCATAACCGTGTTTACATGTATCATCTATTTTCCTTGCAAATGGGATTATTCAAAATGAATGATAAGATTTTGTCAAGTATTATACCTGAAACTGAAGCCTTTCAACGACAGTGTTTGTCAAAAAATTAGTGATTAGATCACGACCCTTAGAACACGGTTTGGTACACATCAATGAGTATAATGTGATACTGTGTCGGTTAAGCAAAATCTGTCTCTAGTATAAAAGCACTAGGACTGAAGCTATGTAAAATTGTACGCTTATTGCATAATTTTGTTTTAATGTTTTATCTTTGTCATTGAAAGTGCAATGAGCCAAGATTCAATATATTATATATCAATATATAATATAAAAAACTGAAGACTGTCAGAGGCATAAGTTCAGGAAATTATTAATTTAACGCTCTAGAAACGGCCTACGAAAGTACGAGATTTGTTAGCAATAGCAAAACATATGTGAACTTAATGTACTGAATGTGAACTTTAAATACTTTTGTATAGACGCATAATCAATATATCATGCAGATGAAATGTTAATAGTCGAGTGCAATATTTAAAAAAAGAATAACTATTGCAATAGGACGTTATATGTTATAGCACATATGTTGATTCGAATCGTCTTCATTGAGAACTGTCGTATATTAAATCATATACTCATACTATTTTCTGGTTCGAGAAGCGCTGTTGGTATTTGTTCTCTGATATTAGTGTTAAACAGATAAATAATCAAACGCGATGACCTAACAAAACTTCTTCAATTAACAGTTAACTTTTATTAATTCTTAATTATTTAAACCAAATTTTATTAAACTCATGCGGTCATTTCTACAAAACGTCGAATTCATAATATATTACCATTGTCGTACTTTACTCATTGATTTAAGTGTTTGCCATTTCAATATATCTCAATATTTTCGTATTGCACCTAACCCATCATGGTTAGTCTACGCAAATGTCCCATTTCCATTACTGGCCACAAGGTCTACCTATAAAACTCACCATTTGAAATACAATTGTTGGGGATTTGTCTATCTTGACATTTCATACAGTTTCAGCAGTTTGTTTGCATTGACGTATGTTATATTTAACAAGTGACATAGGGCCGGTATGTTTATTAGTTACCACTATAATATATTAGTTAGTTATTAGTTACCACCTTTGTTGTCTCAACTTATTTATCTTTAATAAATAGGGCCGGTTTGTTTATAAGTTACCACTAAACTAGTTACCACTTATGTTATCTTAATGTACTGTCCATGAATACAGTTTGTTACTACACACCTGCTTATGAACGTACCACAAGCGAACGCCATGCCAAGACAGTTTACTTTTACTAATTGTTTATAATAAGACAAGACAACTTACTTCGTACATAAAGGCCTACGGCCCAGAAAACAATTGAAAGACATGTAGCATTTAACATGCATGCGTTGTGAATAGTTTTCTGTTTATATTTTTCGCATTAAGATATATATGTATATATATAATAGACTGGCGCCAGACTATTGTAAACCCCTAGGTACATGCAATTAGCGTTACACAATAAGGACACGGCTCTAGGCGAGTGCACGTTTTTATCGGTGAGTTACGATCTATTTTTATCTATTTTTAGAGTTTTTCGCTGTCATGTCCAATATTGCACGTACAACCATATCTGTGTTAACAAGCCCCCAATGAAGACGAAAAGTCGAAAGCGCTAGGGCAAATGTGTAAAATATGTAATAAGCACTGTTTGAACAGCATTTTTCTCCAATCTATTATTACTACTTTCTGTTCTTTTAGAAAGATTCATTCGTTGGTGTTTAATAATTTTTCTCAACCAT
>VMBQ01000072.1:203806-447052 GCA_007657795.1 Dreissena rostriformis | reverse complement strand
AATTTTATGTGACGAAACTCACTAGTTTATGTTAGATTTTCGGATTTTAAAGATAACAAGTCGGACGTGGAATATTAATTTAACAGTAAAATAATTTTTAAATTATCAAACGAATCCAAAACGTATTTCGATTTGTGTGTTTGTCATGCATAGTTGTAAACTTCAATGGGAATAAAATAACTCGTTCCGAGAGGATTACGATTTCGTAAATCGTGTTTTGGGTCAGAATTGTTAGCACTCGATACAAATGGTAACATAAAAGTGTGGTTTTAAATATATTTCGAAAAAGGGGTGGAAGAACAGAAAATGAAAGTGCGTATCGTTGTAATTTTATTAAGATAAGCATTGGATTAAAGTTGTCATTGAGGTAAGCGTGTCATTTATACTAAATTAAGTTGTTTTTTATGACTCCTGTTAAAACTGAAATAGTGTCATCAATCTAATATACAGCAGAGTTTCAGTTGCAATTGGTTCCCTGTACATATGTTAAATAACACATCATATAATAACAACACTTATCTAGAAGCTTATCGAACAGACGCCATTTTGTTTAACGTTGATATGTGTATCATGGTGTATGGAAATTACTCGGGGTGTATGGAAAATACACCATGGACACGTGACGGCTCTAAGCCAATCGGATTAGGTCATTGTTGTAGGAGGTGAGATATATGTTAATATATGTAGCTCTAATGATATCGAAGACGAGTATCATTTTCATATTGTATGTCCTCTTTATACCGATATTAGAAAACTGTATATCGACAAATTCTATTATAACCGACCTAGTATGCATACATTTATACTTTTTTAACAAATACTAACACTAAAGTTCTAACTAGACTCGCGATATATTGTAAAACTGCTTTTAAAATGAGAACTGAAGCATTGCATGCAAACGTGGATTAACATTATAAACATCTTGTACTATGTTGTTCACTTTTGCATTACTAAACATGTGCTTACTGTTTATATATATATGTTCAGTTTTATATATATAACGATGAACTAGACTTGTTCAAATTATATGAATAAACTTTCTGTTCTGTTTAGAATATATCTTACACGAGTCTTGTTATCGCCATAATGACTAACTATTGAAAAGCAAACATAACATACAATTAATAGTACGTTTATATGTAGCTGTCGCTATTGGGCACTTCATAACTGAACATCTCCAACTTTTCAGAATATATTCTAAGAACTAAGTGAATATGTGGTTGGCAGAAATATGTCACCATTGTAAGTAGTTATGCGCACGACAGAAATATGTCTCCATAAGCACATTAAAGGTATTCAATCTTCGAATAAGCTTGAATCGTAAGTACAATAACCAACCACAATTGATCATTTCCACTTTGTTTTCTCCGATAAATCGCCATGCACACGACAGTTTAAATAAAGACATTCGCTGGTGTACCTTAAATCTATCGATGAACCTAGTTTGTGCACTTCGTTTAAACTTTTGCTATTTACGCTTTTTGCAGTTTTATTTTTCGTATTCACGATTAAAGCATTAACCGGTCGACCGTTGCAAATACGGTACTTTATATAGCATTTATCGTTTACTTACTTTAATCAGGCTTTTTCATTTGCTGTTGAACGCCTGTTTTGGCAAAATGCCTCAATGCAAATTAGACATCGCGCCCGACATAATTGTGGTTTGTTTCAGGCGTAATATCTTGGTACGAGCCGGGTACCATGCAACATTTCCGTGTCTTTATTTGCAATTTAAAAAGTCGGGTTGAAACATAACAAGTGACTTTGATGGGTTATCGTATTTAAAATCGTTATGAAAAGTAAATTATGAATGTTTTGAATTATTTTTTACATTAAACCGAATCCCCCATGAAATGTTTTATTCAGAGACGAAAGCAATTGGTAGTTCAACGGCAACAACCTCCGCGCAGAGATTTGACTGGAGCCAGCACAGCTGGATTAATTGTATGTGAGAGCATGGAACGACAACTCTGCGTGGAGATTGTATATGAGAGCATGGAAAGACAACTCTGAGTAGAGATTGCGACAACAACAGATCGTTATAATTTATAGACGGTGTTAGAAGCAAACACACTTATTATTTCAGCATGCTACTTTCGGATTTAGTACGACCCAATAAACAACGCAAACTGAATTCAGTATTTCTTATATGAATTCGCTTTAGTACAAATACGCAATATTTAAAATGAGTACGTTTAACGGCATACTCAATAAAACATTTAATATAAATGACATAACCGCGGTCTGTTTGAAGCAAAACTGATTATTTACGTGAGAAACCGCTAAGTATAAGTGTGAGAGGTTACAAACGCTTAAATTCTTAAATAATGCAGATGTTGTTCTAGAACTATCAACCATTACACTCATGAAATGTCCCCCTGATCAGATACTGACTATTCCCGAATGGACTCTATATCAGTTACTATGTCAGTAAATCAGTTTTAGATTCACTTCTGAATATATATTTTATTTAACGTTCTATAGACCTGCCTCGGGACACAGATATTCCACATCAAATTGAATAACTGTTCGTTGGGACGAATAGAGCGTGAGAGCGAAATAGATCTGGTTTGATTCCTATTTCGAAACAATCACTAGCGCGTGAATTGTGCAAAATACGGCGTAAACAATTGTTGCCGATGGAAACTTAACATTTCTCTACATATGTGCATGTTCAATTTCCCTCAAATGAACGTATACCTTTGTATTAGCGTGCCTGGAATTTTAAAATTAAATTGCAATACATTTTTATATTTGCATGTATTTTTCTCATTGACATTTAAAACGGTAAACCCTTTCAGCATATATAATGCGCTAAATTTAATAAGTTGAATAAAACATATAGAGTAACCTCAAACGTAGCTTTTGTTATTGAATTGACCTGCTTTACGGATTCAGCAGTCTATTTCTTCAGTTAGTAAGCATTTCCCATTTGTTAAAGACTCAACTATTCACGGGTGCTTAATGCAATATTAATTGGAACTTTTCAGTGCATAATTCAGCATGCTTTCTATAGAAAAACCATTGGGTATTTAGTAGTTTTCATTTGAAAATCGCGGCGTAATTAATTGCTGTGTAAGCGATACTTGGAACTTATTGAATAATTATCAACTGTATAATCAAGCAAGAATCTTTCACGATTTCCATGAATGCTTTAATACCCAGTCATCAATCTTCCATGTGACAGATTTATTTGATAGATATGACCGATATTTTTCCATGAATAGTGGCACATTATACTTGTTTTTCTATGTAAAAAACGTCTACAATCTCATCAATCGAGAAAGTGTGTATTGCTCGTATTTTTTTTAAATAATGTTCTTTTGACCTCTTACATTTTCGACCCATGTCAGATACTCACAATTAAAAATAAATATATTCTATAATACAATAATTAAAGTTATTTGATTGGTTTTCTCGTATCTGATGACGCGCAATAAAAGCAACAATTAACACCAAATTAGTGACAATACGTATCTAATGACATCAATAGGTGTGGTGAAACATGTGGATTATTTACGTACAACAATATATATTCAAACTATTCATGTATGTATCAAACAGGTGTAATCTGGTGATTCAAGAAAAAACCAGTGCAGAGAAAAATAATTTAATTCAAGAATCCGCAGATTTTAATTGCAATTTTATTACTAAACAGAACAGAACAGACATTTTATTTAGACTTATACATAAGTACATCGTCTTAATACATATAAAATATAAGTAAGTTTGTCACGTTTCCAATGCATTAAAGTTCAATACAAATGAAATACATGTATATGCATATTATAAGCATTCAAAACATATAGTCTTTAAATGACAGAAAGATTGTGTAAGTGATACCGGTTATGCGGTAGTATTGATCAATGAATTGCGAATAACAAATATACATACATATATTTACATTTATATATTTACACAACTTGACAAGTTCGTATTTTTTCGGATGAAGTTAGTAATTGGTGATATTTAAACACAGATGGATTAACATATACATAACATGTAATGTATTTTTTTGTCTTAAAACACTATAGCAGGGGCAAATACAGACAAAGTGAAACTAATCTTTAATGTCTCTACTATTGCAAAATAAGCAGTATCTTTCATTGCGTGAAATATTATTGCGGGCATACCTCCCTGTTTGGATTCTTAAAGCCGGCCGAGTTGATGTTGGTATTTTTTCCGATTTTTGTTATGTGTCGCAAAAAAAGTGATTCTGAGTCAAAATGTGATGGTATTTATGTCAGATGTGCAAACAGTTTGGTCAAAATTGGTAAAGAAATGCCCAAATTTAGTACAAATATAGGGCTTTTCAATTTATGTCCTTGGACAGAAATGATCTAAATTTAAACACGCTCGGGTCACATGTAAAACCACGTGACCATTGCATCATTGTTTACATTGTCATGGAGAAACCGTGTTTTTAAGTAGTTCTTCTTTGTTTTGAAAAACGCGGAAGTGGAAATCACGTGAAATTGGCGCTCACGTGACCCAAAGCGTGCATACGTCACAAGTTAATAATAGTCTTGAGGATTCCGTTATGACATGATTATGTTTCGTATTTTCGATGCTTTTGGCATTTTTTTTGGCACAATTTTTGCGAAAATCATATGGAAGAGTTAAGCTTTAGAATGTATCTGACGAATACTGATCAATTCTGGTCAGTTAAGAAAACCAAATTGTTGTGATGTGAGAAATATCAACTCGGCCGGCTTTAATGGGAGTACATAAATCCTTAATTTAACAAAGTGAACACAGTTACTGCAATGTGTACCCTCATAGTAAAATTCCATTGTGTTATCCTTTCACCAGGATATATCTCACGCATTTGCGCAAGGTGTCTATGCACATGGACCACAAAATAGCAACTCGGTTGTACCGAGAATACCCAATTTAGCCTTAAATTAGAAGGCGCTTATTCAAATGATTTGAATTATGTATAAAGAGAGCCAACACATTTACCGAAATGACAATACTGGTTAGCCCCCCCCCCCTTAATTTCACGGTATACCATGCATTTATTTCGATTTTAGACTTCGGAAATAAACTTTTGTCAAACATTTGAATTCGTGAGTAAGCTGGCCTACGAAAATCTTAAACTTAATGTGTGACGAATACTATTGATTTCACACATCCAGCACCAGCAGAACCAAACAACATATCAGTGCGAGACCCTCCGTATATTGCAGGTGTCAAATTGCCAAAACAACGATTCAACGTAAGACACATATCGACTGAATTTCAATCACCATTGGTACTGCAAATGCACTGCCAAGAAACACACACTTTGGCACTCACATAACACAAACAATAAAATTAGGACAGCTGTGAGTACTAATTTAAAACAAATTACACATTAAGCTGTGTTTTTTTTAATGTGATGTTAAATAACCTTATTCAAACCTAGGCCCATCATCGAAACAACTCCGATTACGAGTTCCTTCCTTGCCTTGTAAATGATCAAGTTACGACTGCATTTTTAGCTCGGATCGAATAAAGAATTGATGGTCAAATTAAGTACGTGTGACAATTTGAAAGGAAATGAATACAAGTACTTAAATTACATAATCATTTATGGTATTGTTTAGTTTTAACCTATATATGTTAGCTCGATTGCATCGAAAGCCTAAGGCTTATTTGAAACGCTTTCGGGTCCATTTCCTGGGACTAGAACCAGTACTTGGTGTCTATGGGGGAGATACAAAGAACGCTTCCTCAGTGAGGATCAAACCCGTGACCTCCCGGTCGCTAGGTGGACATCATATCCACCATGGTATTGTTTAATAATTATAATCGTCGAAAAATGTTCGTAATCATTTTTTTCGAAAAAAACATTAAGACGGGATCAAATATATTTTGTTCACATTTATATATTTTATTATTCTCTGTTTAATTATATTAAAAATCAACACATACAACCAAGGCAAATTACTTAAAAACGCAACACTAAGTACGCGCTTGACGACCCTTTTACATGTATAGCATTCCGACGAAATGTTTACTGCACGTTTTATAGCTAAACATTTTTACACAGTAAATGTTTTAATATTTAATTATTTATTAAATAAATGATAATTAAATCACGAATATGTGCATACAAGTATCGAAAACATATTTTAAGTTTAATTAGTATGTTTTGTTCAAGTTCGTCAAAACGAATCAATGGAAAACCATATTTCAAACGAATGTGGTATATTAAATTTACTTTAAGCATCTGAGGATGCTTACGTGTTGCCCTTATTTCCCCAACCACAAAAAGACATTTCAAGTAATGTTTCAATGCATAACTATTTCATGCAAACCGGGCTTACCAGAATCATTATTGTTTTCGATAACGCCATGACGGGCTAGAACGTGTTTTTTAAGACGTTGATCTATTTGTTTTACAAACATGACTCTTATTATGAATATTGCTTTTCCAAACATCGCTGATTAAAATGGATTAGTATGTTATGTCACCACATCAACAATGTTATTACTGCTTATTTGGTTTTACAAATTTGCCACACACCAATTGCGTTCTTTGTTATGAATATCCAATACACCTTTTGACGCTATGTTGAAAAGCTGATTTGCATTGTATAACTTAAGTGCGACTCGGTTTACATTACCTGCTCGGGTATACAATACGTTGTGTCACAGATGTGTTAGTGTAACAGCAAAGTACCATCACTGCTTGTGGTGTTTTGTATCGTACAATTGATAAAGATCTAAGTTTACAACGTGGTAGAAATCTTAGAAAACAGATTGACTGGAATATCGCAGTCACGTGATCTACTGCCGAATGTCAACTGGTTTATGCGCTTACCGCTTTATAAGGTTAATCTTTATAATATTAGCAGGTTGCTTATATACCGATGTGTTTACACAAAATCCATTTCCCATGCGGTCACATTATAGAACGGCCAACGTTTTGTTATCAACATTCAAACTCGCCAAATCATCTGAGAACACGTAGCGATTGGTACAGGGGAGGCAACTGCGGTGATTCTCATCTTTACACGTAATAGGTGAATTGTTCCCCCTGTCAATGTGTTAAAACATATACTCATAGTTTAAGTATCATGTATATATGCTCTCCTTGTAACGAATGACTCACATGCCACAATAAGTGCAGTGTCTGTTGCACTAGTACTCTAGCAGTCATATTGTATTTTTGTATAGCATTTCCTTAAGCCGGTAAAATACTCTTACTATTTTGTTAAAATAAATTGATTCAATGTCAGTTGGAACTTAGAATTTTGCACGTCGCAGTTAATTTTATTACAATTTATTACAATATTCAGCTGCTTTGTTTGGTATCAGTGATTTCTACATAGTATTACACTGTAACACTGTCAAGCTATTTTAATAGTTTGGTGTAAGTTGCCTATACCAGCCATGTACGTACCAGTTTAGTACCCGGGCCGAGTCGTTTTATATTAATTTAGGAAAAAGGACAGGATCCATTAGGTAGGGGAAATTTCACGTCGTACAATTTCATTTCTGAAAATTTCAAAGTGTGTTTGTATGTAAAATTATAATTTAATAGTATTCATTATAATCGCATTAACTTTATGTTGTGTACATGAAAACGTACCGATCTGAACCTATCGTTGCCAATCTTGTTGTCTAGATGTAAATCCCATTTGCCTGAGCCAACTCTAACCATGTGGGTACCAGTAACCCGTTTGTGCAATTCCAGAGCCTATAATGAGAACATAGGCAACAGCCCAATACGCGGATAATTATACCTATCTGAGACTTTGCAAACCATGTGGTAACCAGTCAAGCTCACAGCTAGTGAAAATGAACCTGATTGAGCTTAGTATGCTTACCATGTGGTAACCAGCCCAGTACCGTAGTGCAAATGTAGCAGCCTAAGCATATGCTTACTAGCCAGTAAGGGTCTTGGTATTAAAAATGTACCCGATTAAGCCTATACTTTACATGTGAATACCAGTCTAATATCCGGGTAATGAAAAGGTAACAGCTCAATCCTATGCATATCTTGTGTTTACCAGTCAAATTATCAGCATAGGGCAATTCAAGTGGGTACATGCCCAGTGTCCGGGTAATTAAAATGCTGACTCTATGAAAACCAAGTGGGAACTAGCCTATTACCTGGGTAGTGATCATTTACTTACTTGAGCCAATGCTCACTATGCCGGTATCAGTCACATTCCAGTAAACATGTACTTTGGTCTATGCTTATCGTGCCAGTCCAGTATCTATATAGTTAGAAGTACCTGCCTCAGCCCAAGCTAACCACGTTACTGTAATTTAATTAATGTGATTTCGAATGTAACATACTTTCAAACACACACACGCACATGAAACGTTTAAAATAAATGTGTAAATGTAATTATAAACTGTTTCTTAAAATAAATTGTTTGTGTTGCGATTAGTTGTATAGGTACAGTTACTTAGAAGTAAATTTGATAGAGCGCGTTTAAACACGTGGATTTCAATTCACAACCTTTCGGACTATTTGCAAACCATTAGGCTCCACCCATAATTACTGCAGAATAATGCACATTTGATTTCCTTTTGTGTCTATAGTCGTGTTTGAATTCACGCAGTCCATCAGAGTCCTACCATTGAAGACATTTCGGAAACTCGTTTAGTGAAGCAGTTTTAGCAATAGCTTTCATCTTAATTCAAAAATAAGGTTTTGCAATCATATGGTTTGGTTTTGGTGCAACAAAGGATAATACGCTTGTTTTAAACGTTTATAAAACACAACAAATTTGCAACATAAAACAACTACCAATATTGGTTATTTACATGATATTTACAAAACAAACACTTTTTTAAATATGATATATACTTGTCTAATTCGCATATAAAACACAGCAGAAAACAAAATCAGACAGGTTATATAAACAAAAATGCAATCAAATCTTCTTCCCGTTTGCAATTTGTTTGAAAAAAGCTAGCTTTTCTTATACTTTAAGTTGCAGCTGAGAAACATGGAAGATCAACGACAAGAAGGTCATGGCAACTATGTCAAACACTTTGAATAAAACAGTTGACGATTAATCTCACAAAACACGGATATTGTTGTCGATTTCAGAAATAAATGTAATGTCTGTGTCGAATTATACGAGGTTCAACCCTTATCTCATGCGAAATTTCAATATTGTATCGTACATTTAGTTTAAGTGTTTGCGAGCATTCTCTATTACACAAATTGCAACATGAACAAAAACAAATATTAAAGAATGAAGTTTGTCGCGATGAATGATTTTTAAAACAAAAGCACTCAGTTTACAGGCATATTAGAGGCATGCGGCGAAATTGAGTATTACATTTATTATAACCGCTCCTTAATATTCTTACGGATAATAATATATTGCTTAATAAAGCATTGATTTACATTTTACCTCGTTATTAATACTTAAAAAAATGGGTAATTTCCAATTTTCAGAATACCAGTCATTTCCAATGTTCTGTAAAAGTAATGTTCTTTAATTAAGCTTTATAGTAATGTCTTTAACTTAACTTCATAATATTCTCCCAAAACGTAAACTGAAGATAAAATACAATTGAGCATACGTATGTAATAAGAAACTGAATTATGATTTAATTACACAATATGAATACGCCAATACAATAAATTTTAAATGACATATTGAATACCATATCCATCATAAAAATCCAACAAATTGAAACTATTTCAACAACAAACAAGAACATGTACAGAAAGTAAACATTTATATTGCAGTTTAAAATACACCTTTCAATGACACGGATGATCTCATGACACATATGTGGACATAGAGAACGAGCGTGATGTAAAAACAACAAGTTGCAATGTGACATTATGCAGGACTTAAGCCATAACCAACTAATATACCATCACACAAAATTGATGTTGTTGTTTTCATTTATTACATTTGAACAAAACCTATTTATAACTTAACGTTAAACGAAAAAATATTACGAACATGTTTGTGAATATAACTATTATTATTGAAAGTAAAAGTGCAGAATCTGTATCAGGGAAATTATTAGTTCTTATCTGCTACTTTTATAACAGAACACCATCTATAAGCATAAAATGATCAAAACTGTGATCACATAATTTAATAGTTTCATGCTTATATTCTTATTTCCGGTATATTATCACGTGTTTATAGATTTCTCCCCGGATGTTTTGTACATACAACGAACATACAGATAAAAATATGTGCTTAATGTAGTAAGTTAACCGGAACTACTCTAAAGTGCTAGTTCATGAATTATTAGAACTCTATTTTGTCCAAGATTTGGAATTCAACATTATTCTCGTCAGTCCATTTGGTCAGGCGTCGGCGCGACCATTCAGAGATTCCAACGTCATATAAGCAAATACTCGTCAAGGATTTCGGAAGGGTAATCGATTTATCTCCCACCTGTATCCAATAGAGGACAACGCGCCTCAAAGATAATTGAGGTAACATCGTACTTACAAATTCGTCGGCAATCTTATTCTGGACTTCTGTGAAGTTCACTGGCAGATGCACCATTTCGTTATAGGCGGAGTTGCGACAAACGAACAAATACTTCAACTTTGTTAAATCAAACAGCTTAAGATGAATGTCACGAACTGCCAGAAATTCCAGTGTATCTTTTGACATTGCGCTCAACATCTGTAGATTTGTACATGCAAAGGTGTCATGGTGCATACTCCGAACATTCAGACTCTTTATTCTGCAGTTAGCAGCACGCAACAGCATATCCATTTTAGGTCTCTCTCTAAAGGGACTCATTGCAGGACTGCTTCCTCCAATTGTAAAATGTGTCAGGGTCAGTGACAATGAATGACCATTGGCTCTACCTTCAAAGAAGCCTATTTCTATCAGTTTCTGTGCATTTTCGATCAACTTGAAATCTGGGTCAACACCTCTCTCAACCCGGTCATGGCAATCGGCTGTGATGACATCCATAATACAAGACGACATCCGTTCTGCTAGAACTGGATTGAAAGCACATGTAAAGGTAAACAACTGTGAGCAATCAAGCACAGAATACGGCTCGTTGAAATTGTCCTTAAACAAGGACATATACTCCTTGTTGTCCTCTATCGAAATCAGCATGTGCAACGCGGCCAAAAATTCTTGCAGAGTTTTGTGGAGAAACATGTACGATCTGTTTTCATTGGATCGCAACCCTATGGATTGTTTCTGTGTGAGAATTCCAGCAGTAAGAAAAAGTTGCATTTCATGATCATTTATTATCTTGCAAATTGTTTCCTTGTCAAAAACGATTGAACATTGCTTGTTTTGCTTCAAAAGGTTGTTGAAAGCAAGATTGCTGATGGAAATGACGAGATGCTTGTTGTCCTGAATATTTTCAAAGTGGTCAAAGTAATCTGGAATGTCTATGCTCTGATTCCGATTGGTTTTGACGTCTGTATCTGCGGTTTTATTTTTGTCGGCATGACCCAAAAGCATGTCTACCATGTTTGAATACAATGCATGTTGAGACGTATCGGCGTCTGACACTGCACGATTGTCGAACTTTCCAACATACCATTGGTGTATTAGTTGCATAGCCAGTACAGGTTTGGACATTAGCCGACCGAGATGCGCATGCGCAATCATCATTGCAAATTCCGCAGCTGACCGGTCATTCCGATGATATTTATCATTCAGAAATTGCACAACTTGTTCAGTCAGTTTAACTGGGTCATGTATCCCAATCATTTCCAATTTTCTCCCGTTCACACCATCTGGCACTCTTGCAAGTTTCCATGGTCGGGATGTTGTTATTCTTTTTATGTTAGTGTGAGCAACGGCATATGGTATTACTCGAACATCGGAACACTTGCAATCAGGTTTGAAATCACTTGGATGTGTCCATTCATCCGCGGCGTCATGAAATTCTAGACATTTTCGCTTTCGTATGTTGTCAAGACTATCTAACTCTAGTAAATTCATAATATACGTTTCTGTGTTGCATTCTGTTCCGTTCAAATCCCTCAAGGGCAAAACAAAAAGAAAGGTATATTCGCGCAATGTTTCTATATCAGTAAAGAAGTCGTCGGTAAACTTGGTTTTTAGATTGAAAGACGGATCATGTGCCCGACACCAATCTAGCGTAAGTTTGATGCTGAATGTTGTTTTTCCTACACCTGGTTCTCCCAGCAGGTAAATGTCGGTTCCGTTGTCCACAGAAAGTAAGTCTTTGTATAGGCGTATTTTTGTTTTATTAACATCAGTTATGTCAGGGTTTACGTAAAATTCGTGAAGATGTGCATCAAGACTAGGATCCATCATGGAAAGCGGCATGGCACAAAGCTGATCTTCGTAAAATTTGATAAGCCTCTTTTGAATTCCTGAAAAACATTTAAGATGTTAATTAGGTATACATATTTGACGAGAAAGTATACTATTATTTAAAAAAAAAATCACGTTCCATATATTATGTGTAGAAGTGTTATTTAGTTTTAAAAAATAAGGATATAAAACAATACACTCACTATCATTCAGGTCTGAAGGTTGCTTTGGTAAATATGCCTCGAAAAACTGCATTTCGTTGCTACATGTTTGTCCAATTTCTTGAACGTTTATGCTTTTCTGAAGTTTCTCACACCCTAAATCGCCCGTATTCCCTATTTCGACTTTCGCATGTATCTTTTCATTAGGATCATTTGGCGTAGCTTCTTGTAAGGATTCCCTAGTATAAATGGTTTCGACTTGAGACTCTGTACTATTATCATTTCTTCTATCAATTTTCTTGGCGACGATTTCTGGGTCATTTTTCAAACCATATGGAAGACCGAATTTTTGTATTTGTTGAATTACGTCACTTGGTGTTGTCTGAATTTCTGGAGGAATTGTTGGTAATGGCGATTGCAACAGGTTCTTCCATAAATCTTCATTACCAGTCACTGTAATGGACATGCAAATTATCATTAAAACTAAATACTCCCGTAAAAAATCTAAAATATAATGTGACATAATATGATATAATTGTCAAAACAAACACCATGCACTTAATCCAAGCTCTATCAAACACTAAACTATCTGTTAACATTAAATCGTTTTTTTACAATCAAACCCAGTACCTATAAGTAAACCAAAACTAAATATAAAAAATGTTACAGAAAAAGCATCGACTTTTTTAACTGCTATACTTTGTTGGTGTATTGAAAATATAAACATAAGTTAAACGTACTTAATTGGGCCATTCCCTTCATCATCTCTGGCATGAATTGTTGCAATGGCGACTCATTAAGTTGTGTAGCTTCACTTACAATCTGGTAAAATCCTTGTAAGGCTTCACTATCTGGATACTGGTCATTGCTTTCGTCACTGTCGTCACTTTTGTTTCCGATATCATCATCCCGTACTTTAGTGTCACTATCGTCTTGATCAACCAATTCAGAATCTTGTTTTTGCTCTTGATCACCACTTTTCTCAATATTTTCAGGGAATTTTTGTTTATCGTCTTCCATATTTTACCAGTGTATAGTTATGTATGGATATTCTTCGATTCTGCCGTTTATAAGGTCAAGTCTGTGTGGACATTTCACGAAGTCCTGAATATATAAGTGCATACTTCTGCATGATCAACCAGACATTTATTTATTTGAATCGTATATACTGAAAAAGTAAAAGTAAAGTTGTGTATAACGATAAATTTATTTTAAAAACGTGCATTAAATGCATTTTTCGCAAACGGCTTAATAGTTTTAATACTTCAATATTGCTATGAAAATATGAAAATACCCTGTACAAATATAATTTAATTAATGGTGCAATATGATCTTTTTCGCGCGGTAACTAACAATATTTTGTGTAAATTATGTTATTTTATTTATCAATTGTAACTACTTTTATAACAGGTGAAAATTAGCATATTGTGTGTCGATATCATTCAAGCGAATTATTTTGTTAAATGAAATATTACGAATGGAGCTTTTATGCTGGAAAAAATATATTTATTTTGGAAAATGAAATCAAAATAATTTTCAAGTTAACAAACGTGGTCGTGTAATAGAAGGTTTAAATAAAAGCAATGCATCCTTTATATTACACGTGTGTTTTCAGACGTTTTTTTCAAAATCATACAATATAAAAAGCTTATATTTCAGACAAGAAAGTCCGTAGATTTCCTCAAAATAAATTGTTATGGTTAGGAAATCGCTGATGCCAGGGTGGATTTATTTACCACAAGGCATAGTATCGTGTATAATCCTGTAACATAATTATAAAAAGAAAAAGAAAACTGAATCGAATGAATCCATTTGTTAAATTATGCTCACTAGTTTATGAATAGATGTTTTAAATGGAAATGAACCGTACACATCACGGACCAATTGCCATCGCAAAACTCCTCTGTACTTATTATGTGCAGCCATTTCTGTTACATGTAGTACGATTAGTTCTGCCGTTACGAATATATACATGGAAATGAAGGTGTGACATAACAGGGGAAGTAACTTCTTTTGTAATAAAATGGCACAATCCCTGGTAACAGTCGCTTTCGTTTACTTAAACGTATTATTATTATATGTTTACAAATAATTATCAAATAATTTAGTTTCACGTTTAAGCAACTAAGACAAATAAATGAACGATGACCTCATTTTTAAAGAATATTGGACGTTGTTGTTTTTCACATAAAGACATCACTAAAGAGGTAGATAATACTATTATTATTCGCTAAATACTCATTGTTTGGTACAACGGTTAGTATATGCAGAGTTATTGTTTTTTTATGATGTAGTAGACACAAATGTAACACATTATTTTTCTTGGTTTTTCAAAACGTAAGAGGAATCACTTCAGTCTTTTTAATGCATTCCTGCAATTGCTACACAAATTAATATTAACATGAAGTTTACATTCAGTTGAGATACTTCCAGCAGTCAACATTATCGGATTCTTGATCATGTGTTCGAGTGAAATTAACAAAACACTTTTCGCGATGAGCATATCCTTAATTTAGAACGATTGAGTTTTCTTCCTCACTCTTTGTGTAATGTGACAGGTTTCCTATACTCAGATAATATAAACAATTCGCTGACAGGTTTGATCCAAACCGACAACCAAAACCATCTACAAAGCGCATAATCAACCGTAAACTTGGGTTATACCACACACAATTACCTAGATATACGCACCGTGAAACCCCAGATGCGTCAGTAGAAAATACATTTTAGCAACACTTTGAGCTCCTTCATTTTTGGCAAGTGTCCAATTGCCCAACATTTAAATATCAGCCAAACAAAACGATAAAAATCAAATTACTCAAACAAGAGGGCCAAGATGGCCCTAGATCGCTCACCTGTGAAATAAGCTTGCCCAGTGGCATGATTTGAACAGTCTTTGTCACATATCAAATATCATAGCTGCGTGCTTTGTGTTTTCAAGCTTTGACCTTGTCCATTTTTTTCAACGGACCGGAACCACTTTTGAACTTAACCAACATATCATTGAGACATACATTTTGACAAAATTACGTGAAGACTGGGCATGAAATGTGACTTCTAGAGAGTTGACAAGGTTTTTCTTTTTTTTTTACCTAGTGACCTAGTTTTTGACCCAGCATGACCCAGTTTCAAACTCGATCGAGGTATCATTTCAGGGCCTTCAATCTATCAAATCTGCGGCCGAAATTCTGCCGCAGTCCCCCACCTGAAAAGTATACTTTTTACCCTTTTGGGGGGAAAAATTCCCTCTGATTTTTTTTTCTTTTTAATAGAAAGATGTCTCTCATGATTATGATATATCAATTCTATTTCAATTTAATCTTGTCAAACAAACTAAATTATGAAGAAAAGCAATGAATATAGTGCAAACATGTACAAATGTAATAATGAGAGAGTAAGTAAAAAAAAATCCCCCAAAAAGGGAATCGCCGCGTAAATTCCCCCTCTTGAGGGTAGCGACCCGCTTCCCCTAAAATGGGTTGAGGGCCCTGCATTCGGACAAATCTTCTGACCAAGTTTCATGAAGATCGGACTAGAAATGGGGCTTCTATATTGTTTACAAGGTTTCTTTATAGCCAAATAAGGAAAACTGCCCAGCCTACTGGCGGCCATGTTTTTCAAGGGACTTGAACCACTTTTGAACTCAACCAACATATCATTAAGACAAACATTTTGACAAAGAAAAATGAAAATTGGGCATAAAATGTGACTTCTACAGTGTTTACAAGGTTTTTCTTTTTTTTACCTAGTTTTTGACCCAGCATGACCCAGTTTCAAACTCGATCAAGGTATCATTGGGACAAATCTTCTGACCAAGTTTCATGAACATCGGACAAGATATGTGGCCTTTAGAGTGTGTACAAGGTTTCTCTTTAGCCAAATAAGGAAAACTGCCCCGCCCACTGGCGGCCATGTTTTTCAACGGACCGGAACCACTTTTGAAGTCAACCAACATATCATTAAGACAAACATTTTGACAAGTTACATGAAGATTTGGGCATGAAATGTGACTTCTACAGTGTTTACAAGGTTTTTCTTTTTTTTTACCTAGTCACCTAGTTTTTGACCCAGCATGACCCAGTTTCGAACTTGATCGAGGTATCATTGAGGCAAATCTTCTGACTAAGTATCATGAAGATCGGATATGAAATGTGGCCTCTAGAGTGTTTACAAACCAATGTGGACGACGGACGGACGGACGTACGACGGACAAAAACCGATCCTAAAAGCTCACCCAGAATTTTAATCAAAGAAAACATACGCTTACGCGTTAATCAATACTTTTCAAAATCGTATTTGTGTACATTATTTTGTAATTAAATTTGAAATAATCCTACTATGCAGAACGATATCATTTTAACTAATAAAGTACTCCAATAGTCAAAAGGTATCAAATAAACTTTAAAGGTCACCCGTGTCATATCTAGTCATGTAGGTGGTCTTATTTTAAATGAAATCGTTATTGTATACACAATATGTAAAATATCAACGAAAAGCGGCGACTTTGTCATTGATACTAAATCTTACTCTTGCAATTATTGGAGGAGTTTAAGGAAAAAGAATGCTGATTTTCAATAATTAACATGACTTTACAAAATAAAAGATCGATTTAAAACGAGATCACTACCGATATTTGTAGGATGATGTATTTTAATATATAATAAAGACAGTTTATTTCAAATAAAATTAAAAAAACAGTAATTTTAAAGAAATCAATCAAACTTTGCATGAGAAAGCATGTCGTTGCCATGCCGCCATTAGTCAATACACGGAGTCCTGATTTAAATAGTTGTTAACTCCTCTTTATTATGCGCAACGGTTTTTAATTTCAGTATTTACAAATGCAAAATGAAACACATGAAATAACAATTATCTATTAATGGTTAATTAAGATTTTAAACTTTAAGCTTTACAGTTACTAGAGTAGTTTAACGAGTCCGACGACATTGTTATTGTTTCACATTTTATATGTAATTCTATGTTTTTCTTTATAAATAAAATCGAAAAAAAAATGAGACATGCGAATGTCTGCTCCTTATAACAAAATGTATGTGGTACTTCTTTACATATTTAATTATATTTTCTATACAAAAGAATATATGTCTTATCGGTGATTATGTGAATCAGACAATTGAAGTAACGGGCAGTCTAATGCATGCGATATATATAAATACTGATTGAAACTCTACTTGCATCAGCAGTGGATCATTCTTATCATTACTAGGGATTGCAACACAAAGTTAAATGAAGAAAACTGCAAAAGATCTAATCGTAATGAACAATATTCAAGGAAAAACAACATCAAAGTTATGTATGTAAAAGAGGACCCCAACGAAAACATATCAATCCTCTCATCTAAAGTAACAACTCTATTTCAAGACCAAAATATTCGCATCGTGCCGGAACAAATCGTTGAAATTCACCGGATCCCAACTTAAAAAGGACAAACACGACCAGTTCTTATCAAATTAAGAAATAATGACGACAAGAGCACCGTGATGAGGAAACGCAAGGAGATGAAAAATGCTGGCCATCGCCTGGTGGATGACGTCACAGCTCTCAATACAGGATTGATGAGCCGCCTACAGCTCCACAGTGATATCGAATCCACTTTGTTTTTCAACGGCGAAAACCAACCGACAAGAGCGCATTCAATTTGATTTGACTTGTTTGACAATATTGACACAGTGATCCTTTTATTCCGTGCCAAACGGAAATAAACGCATATTTCCTCGACTGAGTGCGACCACACATGGATCCAATCTGCCACTGATGATCCGGTGAGCCGCGCATTTTAATGTGTCATTATATATGTCTAATTTAAATTGATAACGCCCTTTGTACATAGAAAAATGATTTCAAACACTAGTTTAGTCATTTCACAACAATTAATACCCTTTACTGTAAATCGTTGATGCATTTCAAAGGGATTAGTTTACGTAATGTATTTTAGGACTATATACATCCGATACGACTTGTCTAATTTATGTCATATTAATTACTGACTGTAAAACATAACCACAGTATCTCTTCAATGAAAAGAACGAGTAAATCGGATATGTTTATCTTTCTATGATGTTAGTATTGTCTATAAATGTACACAGTGCTAGTAATGTCCATGTTATTATATTTCGTTTGCTTACTATAAATCATACAGAATATTCGTAATACGAAGGGCAAAATAAATCTATATCTCTCTATCTATACATATACATACCTATTTTGAAAACCAATGTAATATGTATTTGCTTGTTAATCTTAATGTAAATGTTAATCTTTTAATCTGAAGCCATCTACACTTTAGAGAATTTTGTGTTAGCCTTATTCAATAGCGGTTACTCATAACTGTTTACATTCTATTTGTAGAAAAGGCTTTTATCACTACTGAATGTTTACATTCTATTTATAGAACAGGTTTTTTTACCACTACTGACATAATTATGCAATAATGCAGAGAGGATCTGTTCAAGGGTATAGAGTATATCTGATCAATTTATGTAATGAGAGGTTTGATGTTATCTTTTGTACTTTGTCTGTATAGGTCCCCTGTGTTCAATAAGCTCACAACTGTATTATAGGTAATACAGAACTGTAAATCATCAGAAGGTAGACATGTCACTTATAACTATATAAATCACTCATAGTGTTTGTAATTATTTAGAATAAATATATTTGAAAAATAGGTGTTCCTATTTGGGGTAAAACTAATAATAAATGAGCACCAATAATCTTATCGATAAAACTTTCATGCTTATATATGTATTCTTACCAGGAAAACTTCAGATAAGAATAGTGTCTCGATTTGCTGTTGTATTTGCTAAATAATATTGCATAAGAGTGTGACTAAATGAAGCTCTTATAAATGTGTAACTAAAAATTCATATAATCTTTTAATATAACAGATTAAATGTGGTTCTGATAAATTTATGACATAAAATCCATGTAAGTGTGGTATATTGTTCTATAATATTATAGAAATACCACATGGTTATTTATTTGTAATAAGAACCGCTATGTAAAAATATCTAATCTAAATATCTATCTAACAACTGTTAACATCGACTCATAATTGTCAATTTTGTTGATGCTCTTAACCTTGCAATTTAAAGTAGCTCATTATAAGTAAATCGGTATTGTAAATAGCACTCATACAATGAAGAGCTGCTGTCTTTATATGTCTAAGGGTAAAATATATATTGCATTGATGTAATATAAATAGTTTGTCTCTTTTTCTATCTTGAAATTATTGTGTGCGCTTTAAATGCTGAGTGCCATACTTATAAAAAACCTATTGTTTATATACATGAGTATGTTGTGTTTCTCTCTATCTTCAAATTATTGTATGCTCTTTATATGCCGAGTGTCATGCTTATCAAAAACCTATTGTTTATATACATGCGTATTATGCATAAGCACATTGGCTTATGTTTTGTTCACATGTTTTGTTTTATAGTTGCACTATGTGTATGCTTTTTTTTAATGATTATACAATATATTGTGTATTTATGTCGTGTATGTGTGTATATCTTGCAAATATAATCTCTGGGCTTAGCAATTGTCATAATTTAAAGGCATGGGATATTATTTCATAGGTGTATGGCCTTTTTGTTTGTTTGGGGGAAGACAAAATGATTTGTATACCGACTGCAATTGTGTATTGTGTATTGACTGCGGTAATTGATAACGGTTTTTGTTGTCTATGGTATGCTAACGAAAATGTACTCTTTTGTATTAAGAATGGATAATTTAAAGATTGTATCATACAACTGTCGTAGTCTACAGGATGTTACGAAAAGAGCTGATTTTTTCAAATATCTTAAAAGTCTAAATGCCAATTTATATTGTTTACAGGATGGCCATATCACTTCTTCTTGGAAAAAACTAATTCGTTCACAGTTGGATGGTGAATGCTATTTTAGTTTGGCACTTCAAATTCAAGAGGAGTATGTATTTTATTTAATAAATGTCTGGCAAATCTGAATGTTAAAGTGCAAAATCAAGAAAAAGATACAAAGGGAAATTGATTCATTATAGATTGTACAATAGATAACCATAGATTTACTCTGTGCACTCTTTATGGACCAAATAATAACACTCCTTTGTTTTATAGTAAACTGTTAAATATAATAGAGACCATAGGAAATGAGTCATATATGTAACTGAAGATATTGAAAACAATATTGAAGAGCCTAATCTATTGCATCAAGAACTGATAGGCATTCGGAATTTGAAAATGAAAGGTTCTTTCATTAGAGCTAAGGCAAAGTTGATTGATGAAGGCGAAAAACCCTCAAAATATTTTTGTTACTTAGAAACGCAACATGCATCTATTTAAAAAAGCCCTTTTATTGAAAACGATGAAAGTCAAAGGCTATTTGACAATTATTCTATTTTAAAAGAAGCTGCCAAATTTTACAAAACGGTTTACAAAGTCTGTTTGTAATGACTCTTATAATAAACATTATGACCTTAAAGACATAAACACAATTAAATTAAACACTGCACTATCTCAATTATAAGAAGGACTTCCAACCCTTAAGTAAATAGCAATTACTTAAAAAAATATGAAGCATGACAAAAGCCCAGGATCACATGGTTTTACAGCAGATTTTTTTAAAGTTTGTTGGTAAGATGTAGGTTATTTTATAGTGGGAAGTCCCAACTGTTGTTTTACCTCTGGGACCATGTCAGTAACTCAAACACAAGGTTTAATCACATGTATACCTAAAGATAATAAACCCAGACATTTTCTGAAAAACCTAAGGCCATTAACGCTTATAAATATAATTTACAAGCTTGCATCTGGGACTATTGCTAATAGATTAAAAACTATCCTTGATACTTCTATTTCTAAAGATCAGACAGTATTTATTAAAGGCAGATATATTGGTGAGAATACCAGACTTGTATATGACATTTTGAAATAAACAAAAGATATCCCTGGACTCTTGATGACCATCAACTTTGAAAAGGCGTTCGATACCCTTGTTTTCGATTTAATAGAAAAAAACATTAGATTATTTAAATTTTGGTACAACATTGAACAATTTTCACTTTTCCTACATAATACCTTTACGACAATTCAAATCAATGGGTTTTTATCAGAGTTTATTACAATTGCAAGAGGCTGCCGACAATGAGATCCAATAAGTTCCTATATGTTTTCTTCTTCGTACTGAAATTTTGACAATTAAACTAAAAAAATGTAATGCAATTAGAGGAATTTTAAAAGACAAAATATCATAAAAAAATTCTCAGTTTGTCAAAACAAATCTTGTATGGATTGGCTCTAAAACGTTTAGCATACAATAAATAAAAACTAAATATAAACTAGTCTGGGGCACTACAAACTTTAAAGTTTTAGGAATATTATTTGATGTTGATTTAAAGAAAATGATAGAAATAAACTTCTCCAGTAAACTTGAAAATCTTCACATTATCATATTATATTTTTGAAAAGAAGAACTTTAACAACCCTAGGATAGATAATTGTTGTTAGATCACAATTACTAACCCTTTTTACACACCTGTTTATAGCTCTTCCTAGTCCAGGAGAACAAGTTTTTAAACAAATAAATAGCCTGTTTCGAATTTTGTATGGCTTTGTATGGCTTTGTATAGTTGCTTTGACTGATATATATGCTTTTCAAAAAAACTATGAAAATGACATGGTTAAGGAAAATTGTATCAAGTAATGTAAAATGTTTCCAAATGGTATATTATATGTTTGATGTGAAGAAAATGCTACATTTATGAAAAAAATTACATAGAAAAAATTATGATAAGTTTAAAAAATTGTTTTTGGAAAGATGTCCTTACATGTTACATTGAGTATGTTAATAAACAAAATGTCAGTAAGTGTGAAGATATCCTTGATATGCCTTTATTTTATAACCACAATTTTAAGATAGTTATAAATATAATATATAATACAAATATGTATGATAGGGGAATTATATGTTAGCGATTATGTAAGCGATATATTATGCACTTCTGGAGAATTGTTTTAACAATTTGTATTAGAAAATCTCATTGATGTTAAAATTAATGAAAACCTATTTTATGAAGGTTTAATCAGAACTGTATCAGAACTGTAAAGGCATTTATCAAATTATCAGGACTTCCATTTATAAAAAAGCCAAATATACAATGTGCATTTATATTAGTTTACTTGAATAACATAGTATTTGGGTCTAATCATAACAAATCAAAACAAACTTGTTTATAAATGTATTAGCTATAATGCTATGGTCGAATGGTACTTAATTGGCCCACCTTTTACCACCGTTTAGTGGACTTACGAACTGTTATATTGGCTGGAAAGAGCTTCCGAATAAAATGGCGTCCTTACCTCGCTAAAGCTGATGCAGAACTGTTCTATATCCGCAAGCACGCATCGGGGCCGGAGGTAGAATCAATTGCCCACAAGAAACTCATCCAGCCTGGTTCCCGTCGCAAACAGCCTGGTTCCCGCTGCCAAAGTAGCGAATGCTACAATACAGATATACCCAATTGCCATTCAAAATGGAATACAATCTTTAATTACGTTGAATGGACAAAAGTTCATTCTCTTGTTGTTTTTTTTTATTATATCTAGAGACGCATACACTCAGTGGTTCCAGAAAAAAATTGTTTACATAATCTTAGGAACCAAATCTTTGTTATTTAAAATGAACATCGTTAATGACAATGTATCTTCGTTCTGTAATGAAAATGAAGAAACACTATAACATATATTCTGGGACTGAATTTTTCCAAAGAGAATTGTAAATTATGTTGTTGAATTTTAAAAATCACATAATGTGCACAAATGAACTAAGATTTCCTGTCAAAACAATGTTATTTGGGAGTATAAGTATTAACAGTACTGATATTTATATTCTTATCTAAGAAATTCGAAAGTATATATGTGTATGCAAGAGAATGGTCTTTTACCTTCAATAAGGGGCCGGAATAATTATCTTTGCTTAGCATGGGAAATTCAAACTAATATAAAATATCAAGAAAGGGAACTACTAAACTGGGCAATCGTAAAACGTTTTGTAGATCAATAGAATAATGTTATTGTAAATTGTGTTGTTTGCTTAAAATATCTGATACCAGATCGTTTGATTTACGTTTATAATTGTCTGAAGTCCAAATGTTTGATCAAGTGTAAAATGTTCTGAAGTTCAAATTGTTGTCTTTCTTTTTGTGTCATTACATGGCAGTCGTGTATGTGTATTTGTGTGTGAACTGTATGATTGTGTCCACGTTATGGATTTTATTTACCTCTATTATTTTTGAATTGTTTAAAGCACTCTATTATATACTAACAAATAAACATGCCAACTAACGATAACAGTCTTGGCATTATTTTTTTTGAGGCACTAGCCCGATCGGGCTACCAGCTTGGAAATTTCACTAGCCCGAATCAATTTTAACTAGCCCGAATTAAAGTTATAATTCTGTAACATTTGTAACTATGTCAGTCTTGGACCTAACCCACTCCATCTGGTAATAATACTAGTTATAGTCTAGTGAGATCAACTTACTACACTGTTCAATGAGCATCTACTCAATGAGTGCCCAATGGAGATTACCGATTCAGTTCTGAATAAGCTTCTATAGCAGGGGTGTCAATTGTCCCAAATGTGAAATCCGGAAAATTAGACTGAGGGTCTGGGGCCGCACGTCCCCAACCACGATAAAGGGCAGAGCTCCCCCCAGCCCTAACTTATTGTACTTTTTTTAGTCTTTCTAGTTGCAATTACTGGTTAATATTTATTCTTTAATCTGATCTTGTCAACTATTTGTTACACATCAACCGAAACTGGTGACTCGAGGATACAATGCAAAATAGTATAAACCAGACCATTCGTATCACCGCATGTGTATTCGTCATTGTATAGAAAATAATATAAAGATTGTCGAAAATAAAAAAATTAACAAATTAAAATCGACGAAAAATACTGTATCCGAAAAAAGAATGTCCGAAAGATGTACGTGTTTTGCACATGAAATAAAATGTGCATATCGTTTAATTTCAGACAATGAAAACGAGTATCCTCAGAAATACGTAATAAATAGATCATTTTGTTAGCATATTGCTTTACAATATGCTAAGCAGATAGTGCAGTGCTTTACTTTGAATTCGATCGCTTAGAATATTTTAAGATGGCGAACATTGTAAGATTTTCGGAAAGTAGCGATGATTTTTCTTCAGTTACCGTTCATGTCCGCGCCAGCCAATCAAAAATCAATAAATAAAATACCTGGCACAATCGACACCGAGCGAAAATTTCCGGAATGCCGAGGAAGCTATAACTATATGAAGCTTTTTCGGACATGTTACTAAGTTCGGACATGAAAAAATCACTCGACCGATCGGACTACCGGCTTGGAATTTTCACTCAACCGACGCAAAAAGCAATCGACTCGGTCGTCGGTCGAGTGGGTTACGTCCAAGACTGACGATATAATATGTAATGTATGAAGGTGAATAAACGCTATAAAATGCAAAAAAAAAATCATAACTAGGATGTCCTTTATTTAAAGCAAAGAACGACAAATCTCACACATAGCCCAAAGGTATTCGCTAAACCAAAATAAAGATGTCCGTTAAAGACCCGGATGCTAGCGGTTACAGCAGAATAGAATGTATGATAACACTACACTGCATACTAAAACAGGTATACGTGAAAATGAACTAGCTAACTTTTTCCGGCAAAGCAAATTATTGAATATAAAACAACTCGTATAAATGAAACTTAAAAAAGGGTCGCTGATCAAAAACAATTAAGTGATCGATAATAGGCGTGCTTTTTTTGATACTCCATATCGTTTAAGCAAAACCGCGAGCATGTACTCAAACGTTTTTCTAGCGCAAAACTTAACACGGTTCATAATGTATCGATTGTGTACCAGCATATTTTAAGCAAATGAAGAAAAGTGTAGAATATAACGAATTTAATTTCATTCAAATTTGGTCTACGAGTCGATTAATTATAATTCAACAAGCAATATAGCTCTAGACTAAAAAGTGAGAAAATTACACACGCAAAATAATAATTTTCTGTCAAAATCAGTTTAACAGTTCATCAAATTTGAACTTGCACTTAATAAGTTCCTTGTTGCTCAGTATATCAACTTATTGCTCTCATATCATTTTGACAAAGTAATTGTATCAAGAACCAATAATATCTGATGAATGCCGATGGCAATGTCCATTCATTCAGAAAAACGTGTTGATTTACATGTATTTAAGTTCCGTTAGGCTTGCAGGTCATGTCTTCACACATGGAACTCGCCAAAACATTATTAGATAATATTTTGATCGGCTGATTTTGATGATAGAGCAGTGTTCATTATATGTGTTGTCATATGTGTATTACATGTGTTTTGCGAGTGTGCAACGAGATGGTGGTCGAACATTGACTGTTGTTACGATCGACCTGAATTCCATCGTCTAATTGTTAACTCACGCTGTTTGATAAACTATTTGAACAAATATGCTTTTTCGACAAGAATGTCCTAATACAATAATCATATGCAACAGAAAATCTATCGCATTTACATACTTCCGTCTGCACGTGAAGCACGAGTAAGCCACTCAAGTACCTTGCCGAAAAATGTCAAAGTGATGAATGATTGTCCTGAAACTATGTAGCAAATGTGCCTCAGACATTAACACATAATAGTTTAAGTTGTTTTTTTGGGGATTTTCTGAAATTAGAATTTTAAGTTCTGCGTTTAAAGTGGGATTGCGTTTCAAGGATAGAGATTGTTCGTGAGAACGTAGGCACATATACACCAGTTTAAAAGACCTACACAAGAAAATATTACAAAGTGTTAAACCGATTCTGTGCTTTGATATTACATCTCGAAAAATCAGATATTCCTCCCTATGGATAATTCATTTTAAACGCATTACCATTGTAGATTACCTTTTCGTTCAGTTGAAAATACTTCATTTTGTTACCATTGTCAGATTGTCGACTGTTGGACGGAAATTTATAATTGACATTGCGTGCGTAACAAGGTTTAAACGCATAAGGATTGAGATTGGATTTCTTCCTTACTGTAAAGATTTCATATCCTCTGTTAAAATGAAACATAAGCTGAAACAAGTCATTTACATGTCAGTGTCAAACCGATAACCGACAATGAGCATTGTTGTGTTGGGCGGAAAACATTTCCATTTAAACCACAACTATTCAACGAACAATACTGGTTTCATTTGTCACATTTCAACAGTACTGTGATAAGAACACACATAATTACACAAAATGAAATACCAGTTGAATCAGCCGGAGATAAACCTTAAAATCACTACGTGGCCCTTCATATGAGGTAAGTGTCCAATAAGACACAAGAAAAAAACAGGACAAACACAAAAACAAATACATAAAAAAAAGTTACTCACGAGTCTTAAACAAACAGTTTTTAACAACTGATACAAACGAGACATTGACAAAATAAAGCAATATCTCGCAAGGGCATTATTCCACTACATTAGGCTTTGGTTACAGGTTTAACCCGACATTCAAGCAAACTAATGTGGATCTATAGCAAACGAACAAAATGTTCAATTTAATCAATATTTGCAGGAGAGACCTGTGTTTTATATTTATGTAAACCTCGTGTTACTGAATTTAGGAAGAACTGTTGCCTGAAAGTTCAAAAACACAAAAACATATTTCAAAAGAAATATAAGTGCGTGATGATTTCATAGAATAGTTTGTTTTAAATTGTACACCCATTTCAATAAAACTATACTATATACTTAATGTATACATATGTTTAATGTATTCTTAGGTAGAGGTGAGTGTTTACCTGTCTGCGAATACTTATGTCATTTGTTTAAGCATAATCTCAGGTTTGAATTGTGAATTTTTGAAAACAATAATTCCGTTGTAAAGGTTTACCATATTTTTTTTTTCGAGCGTAGATATACGATCTTATTGATGTGTGTTCGAGACAGTTAACAGTTTATCTTTATTAATTTAGTGTAATAATTGTTAGATGAATAAGGGCCCTGGAACAAAAACGTCGTTTTAAAACAACTGTATAAATTAAAAGACGAGGACACTAGGAAAGACACGTAGAAATTGATACTCTGCTAAGCTAAATTGCTAGTGTTATGTATCATCATACTAATGAACATCATAATATGTGTAAACTTATTGTAAATGTAACGCTTTTAAATGAATACAATTGTATTTATGTATTTCTTGTCAATTCAATTAACAACATACCTGTGTAGTTTGCTGCAAAATGCGTATCTATTGTAACTGAAATGCGATATTTAAAGGCTACATACAACTGATTTTCCAAGAGCGTTTACTGGACGATAAATACAGTGGATCCTTTATTATGCGGTTTATGTTGCTGAACTAATTGACCTTTGAAAAAACCGAACATTTAGAATACAATGCATGGTCCGAAACAAAACGCGAACATAAATTGCCAAAAATTGGAACTTACAATTATCGCAAATTCAGATATACGTTTTGAAAATAAATTTACCTAATGAGACCTTACACTGGTCTGCTTCTTATTCCAAACTGTGTATGCAATACTCCATTGCTTATTTTTCAATCGCTTCTTTTCTTCAAAATATATGCATAAACGGTTTTCATCAGTCATAGTGTACGTGTTAAAATAGCATTATTATAGGACAGTAATAGGACAACAAACAAATAACGATTGCTACACAAATAGACACAGCTAAAACGCACATGACTAACACAAACTTCCATTAATAAAACTAGGGTCGCCGTTTTGGGACGGACAGTGCAAATCATAGCATCTGATGTTCAAATCAATCCGATTGGCGCCGAATATACCATTTTACTTATATCAGACTTACACAACTTACAACACGAAAACTATAAACGCCAAAAAATCAATAAATATGGGGTAAGCGCATGGGAACGTTCATTTCGGGGCCGATTGTATGGTGCCCCACATCACAATTTCTCCAGGTAAATCACAAAACATTTGAGAGTGCGTTCATATAAGTTCTTTAGTTCTATGAATCTCTTTCAAGATTTTAATGACTTTGATTTTTAAACTTTGTATTCGTATGCATTGAAGTTGACTTATATTTATCCTTAAATGGTGCGTGAATAAATCTTTGTGTGATTCAAGTACATATTTAACGGTTTTAACATCCAGTTGTTTGTAAAATCTCTTGCAAGGCGTAGGCTCCTAATTGTTCGTTGTTTTTTTCTGTTCGCTGTGTTGTTATTATTTCTTCCCATTCCATTTACTGGCAAAAAATATTTAAAACAATGACCTTTCGTTGTGAAAAACCAACAACTGTACAACTCATCCATTGCTGCTTCCATTGGAGTTTCACTTTATTTCATCTGTATAAAGTGAACAGCTTCGTAATTGTGTTTATGTCGTGTATTTTACAGTCAACAAAATGCTAAACTATTACATCTCGAGATTATCATTGAACATGCCTAAATTTTGTATTAACACTTTATATTTTGATAAACATTTATAATATATTTAAAACGTTTAACTTGCAATGTAGTACTTACGTGACATGTAACTCAATTTAAGATTTGTTTTGTGTTTTCAGAAAATATGTAACTCTGATGTTGAACGAAATCAGCTTTAAATACATTACAGCGTGGACAGTCGTTATTTCAAAGGGTAACTTTCAGCACACATTCTTAAAGTATGCAAATACTTTTATAGTTGTTTGTAGCCACGACATAATTTCCTGTTGACACGTCTATTGTGCAACGCTTCTTTGTTTGTCCCATTTATTCAACGGCGCCATATTGGATGTTTGGACACACGCTCTAAGGTAATATGTTAAATATGGTGTTTAAATATTAATGTTTTTAACATTGTTTAATAGGGTTATTGACACTCTAAATGTTATGCGAGTAAATTCCTTATACACGTTTTTTTTTGTTTTACCAAAGTTTTAACAGGTCGCTGTTAACCACACGTTATGTAATAATATGTCTTAATTTCTTATATTTACGATTGTAAAACTTAACTTTGTACTACTACTACTACTTCTACTACTACTAATACTACTACTACTACTACTACTTCTGCTACTGCTACTGTTTCTGCAACTGCTGCTGCTGCTGCCACTCTGCTGCTTCTGCTACTGCTACCACTGCTACTGTTGCTGCTGCTGCTACTGCTGCTACTTCTGCTGCTGCTACTGCTGCTGCTTCTGTTGATGCTGCTGCTACAGATGCTTTGCTGCTACTGTTGCTGCTGCTGCTGATACTAATGCTGCTACTGCTGCTGCTGTTACTGATGATGTTGCTGCTTCTGATGTTGATACTGTTGCTACTGCAACTGCTTCTGCCACTGCTACTGCTTCTGCTTCTGCTACTGCTGCTGCTGCTACTGCTGCTGTTGCTACTGCTGCTGCTGCTATTGCTGCTGCTACTGCTGCTGATACTGCTACTGCTGCTGCTACTTTTGCTGCTACTGCTGCTGCTTCTGCAACTGCTGATACTGCTGCTGCTACTGCCCCTGCTGCTGCTACTTCTGCTGCTTCTGCTGCTGCTGCTACTGCTCTGCTACTGCTGTTGCAGCTACTACTGCTGTTGCTGCTGCTTCTGCTCCTGCTGCTATTGTTGCTCCTGCTACTGCTGATACTGCTGCTGCTACTGCTGCTGCTACTGCTGCTGATACTGCTGTTGCTGCTACTACTGCTGCTGCTGCTGATTCTGCTGCTACTGCTGCTGCTGCTACGGTTGCTGCTTCTGCTGCTGCTGCTGCTACTGCTGCTGCTGCTGCTACTGCTGCTGCTACTGCTGCTACTGCTGCTGCTACTGTTGTACTACTAATACTATAACTACTATAACTACTTCTACTACTTCTACTACTACTACTTCTATTACTACTACTGCTACAAGAAGCAGTACTACTATTTATTACTACATAAATCACTTCTACTTACTATCCTCCGATTACCGTGTATCGATCGGTTAAGGAAACAGGTAAAATAATTTCTGAAATAATGCAAACAATGCAACAATGAACAATTGTACCTTCAAAGATTTTTTTTTTAATTCCGTTAAATCCATGTCAAAATTGTTTATTTACCGCGTGTTAACGACGCAAATCCGAAATTTCCATACACACCCGCAATAAACATCCACTACGCGCGTGTTAACCTTGTATTGATACGTCACACCGGAAAGGGGGAGTGGCTCGATTGCAATAGACATTAGCCCAACTAAACTTGAAACATCACTACACTATTTAAAGACTTGATATCATAAACGTCCAATCGGAACACGCTAAATGAACACGCGTATATCGCCTAACACGGTGTGCGCGCACTGCTCTTATGTTAGAATCTACGATGTTTTCATGCGATATTTTCTGAAAATCGAGAGAAATTAAAAATAATTTGTTTTGAAATGTTGTGTTTCCACTACTGTAGTGCAGCCGTCTGCTTTACTTTGTAATGTATACATGTGGACATTTTATGAAGAGGATCAATTAAATGTATGGAATATGGATACATTTGGATTATTTTAGTTGAAGTAAGATTTTGACATTCAATTATATTGGTTTTTCATCATTTTGGTTGTGTTTGTATTTATTTTCAAGCGAAGTTATGTTAGTGAAATGATTTTTTTTAGCGCATGCGTGTGACGTCATCACGAGAGCCGCGTTCTTAATGTAAGCAAAATGATCGATATCAGGAAGCGCTCAGAATAATCGAATCGTACGATACTTTAACTATGACTATTACTACTTTAAAATATACTATTACTACAACTACTTTTTCGTCTATAACTTTGTTTAATACTATTAACTATTAAACGTGTGTGTATTTTACTAAAAATTAAGGTTTCGACAGAGACTTATAAAGTGTGCAGATAGAAAACAGAGATAAGTTATAGCGAAGAGTTTAAGCGCGCAGGTGTACAAACGACCTATTCAAACGCTAAGTTTAAGATGTCATAGCTTGAGTATTGGATTACGAACACCTCAAACAAATTACCAGTTTAATACTTTTTTTCCGTGTTGACATTTGTCATTTTGTTATTTGTTTGATAAACAAATGTTTTTCTTTTCAACGAAAACTAACATTATGATGCAAATTAAATGGACATTTAAAAACATACACGTTATTCACTGAATAGATTAACGAAAACATGATCACAAAGAAATATTGACATTGTTTAAGATATATTTTAACGCTTTTTCCTTAAACGTTATAGAAAATAATCCGCAAAATAGTTTTACCATCTGTTCATAGTTCATGTGTGTTTAATCCTATCATTTTTTTTAGCTCTTTCTTGATACTGATTGTTTAACCGAGGTTTGCACATAACTAGTGATATAATACAATTAAACGAAATTGTGAACGCGAACGAAATCCAAATAGTGTGTTTTATTAGCTCGGCTGTTTTCCAAGAAAACCCGAGGTATTGTCATAGCCCTCTCGTCTGCCGCGTCGTCGTCGTCGTCGTAGTCGTCGTCCGAAAACTTTAACATTGGCCATAACTTTTGCATTATTGAAGATAGCAACTTGATATTTTTTTATTTTTTTTTTCATGTGTATCTCATCGACCTGCACATTTTAAGTGGTGAAAAGGTCACGGTCAATGATGACCTTCAAGGTCAAAGGTAAAAAAAATAACCCAAGCACCCACAGCCGAGCGTTGTCATCCGCTCGACGGTGCTCTTGTTCTTTATAACATTATTGTGTACGTTATTGGAAGCGTATTTAAATTTACATTTATTTCGATTATTTAAGATAATAACCTCACTTTTAAACTATAAATCTTTGTTTCCCCTCTTCAATAGGTGTGTGAGGGTCGAGGGCATCCCTCTACACACCGTACATAGTTTGCAAGCAATATATGCATATAATAACACTAATAACACATTTAATATATTTTAAAACCAATAGCTTTTAGATAACAATACTCTTATAATGAAATTATTGACAATAAAATAGATCTAACCTCACAACTACTGAAAAAGAGGTAACAATAGTTCCCATTCTTTAATTGTACGCAAATCATGAAAAAAGTTAACTTCATCAAGGTCATCCTTCAAGGTCAAAGGTTAAAAAAATCAAAGTAGGGGGGGGGGGCATTGTGTTTCTGACAAACACATCTCTTGTTTAATAAGGCTTTAATATTCAACATGATTTAGTCCTATCCTTTTTTTAAGGTCAATGTAAAAAAAGGTTAAGCCAAGCATATCAAATGTGTGTTGGTTCCAACTTAATTTCCATCTTGTTTTTATGCTTTCTGAGTTAAAATTTATTTTTACCTATCCAGACTACTTTCGTTTTGTCATAATTTACTTTTAATCCTGAATAGTGTAAGAGATGCTGCAGAGACATCCAGAAGTATAGAAGTGTCGTCGGCAAATTGTGACAATTTGTATTTTATGCCATTAATTGTAATTCCCTTAATCTTAGGATTTGACCTTAATTTAATTGACAATATTTCAGCGCAAAGTATGAAAATGTAGCAACAGAGTTGATCCCCTTGTCTACAACCTCGTTGTATAGGGACCAAATCTGATAAAAACCCACATTGCGTGACCGCCGATACTCCGTCTTTATACAATACATTAAACCATTTGATTACGCTCCCCCAAAATATTTGGGGGGAGCATATAGTCGCCGCTTCGTCTGTCCGTCCGTCTGTCCGTCCGTGCACAATTTTTGTCCGGGCTATTTCTAAGCAATTAATGACCGGAATTCAATTAAATTTTATGGGAAGCTTCACTACCAAAAGGAGATGTGCATATCTCATATGAGCCAGTTCGGGTCGGATGATTTTTTGCAGAGAGTTATGGCCCATTGAAATTTTCCATTAACTGTACATATAGTGCAATTCTTGTACGGGCTATTTCTCAGCAACTTATGACTGGAATTCAATGAAACTTTATGGGAAGCTTCCCTACTAAGAGGAGATGTGCATATTATCAGCCAGTTTTGGTCGGATGATTTATCACAGAGTTATGGCCCTTTGAAAGTTTCCATTGTACATATAGTGCAATTCTTGTCCGAGCTATTTCTCACCAACTTATTACGGGAATTCCAAGGTANATGGCTCTTTGAAATTTATCTTCATACGTCCATGAAAACAAAATATAACATCTTCTGTTCTTTTAAGTTGCTCAACCATCCATCGTATTATTTTGTCCAAAGGTATACCCCTCAAGACGTTTTCTTTTATCTGAATATATAGTGCAATATTGTGACAAACAAAACTTTGGGGAGCATCACCCGTCTCCGACGGTTTCTTGTTATGTAAGGTAAAGGACCGAAATTAAACAATGATAAAGTGCGATTAGCAAATGCCCATGTCAAAGAATCAAAAGACCTTTTCAAAATCTACAAGCAACAGCAAACCCGGGATATCGTATTTATCTGTATAATTAATTAGTGTCTGGTGTTCTCTCCTATAAACCTTCCCTTGATAAATCATGTTTGGTCATTGCTTATTAATGTATCTATATTTAGTTTCAACCTGTTTGCAATGCATACAAAACCAATCTTAGATACAGTATTTAGAAGCGTTATTGACCGCCATTTCTCTAAAAAAATGTCAATGTTTATCACTTTGTGGTATGCAGGTAATTATATCTTGTGTTTGAGTCACAAATAAAGTTCCACTTATAAATGCGTGATTAAGAGCTCTGCAAACATAGGTGCCAATTGACAATTTCTATGTCATTAACATAACTATTAGAATCTTTATCGTTCATGTTTAAATTTGTAAACTGGTAAAGTGATTTATATATTAATGCGGTTTCTTTTAAAATATGGGATTGGTTATCAAATACAACTCCTTTTTCATTATTCAAGTTGGTCAATGTTTTTGTGTTAAAATTGTATTTTTCAAGGTTACAAAAAATTCTCGAGGGTGTTTGACATTTTGAACCCATTCAGCTCGCGACCTTATAACGGACCCTTTTACTTTTTCCTCATATATGTTCAGATTTGAAAATATTAACATTTTGAACTCTTTCTTCTGTAAGCGTTTTCTCTAGTTATTTGATATCGAGTTTCAGTTGCTATTCACGATTGTTAGTTAAAAAAAATATATACGAGCTGTAAGATATAGCTTTGCCACTTATTTCGATAAGTAACGTATTGAGAAAAAATGGATCGTCAATCGTAAATTGTATGTCTTGGTCTTTAATTTCAGACATGTTATCAAAATTTTAAACAGGGACCATGTATTGCGGTGTTTTTTTTTTTTTTTTGGTCATTACTAGTATTTAATTAGCTGATATCACCTAACAAACTAAAATTATTCTTCCTCAGACTTTTGCCATGTTAAAATTTAGTAAATTTAGTAAATTGTAACGACATTATGACAATTCAGTGATCAGATTGGAAGCTAGGTAGAATGTTTAATTCGGAGAATTCTGGTAATAAACGCGGTGATTAAAGGAAAAACTCTAGCCTTGCTTGCTGTAAGTGGTAGGTCCGTCCCCATGTATATCATTTCAAAACAGGATAATTAAATCTGAAAGCATCTGACAGATTGCGTTCTTCAATAAGCTTTATAACCGTCTGTTTTGCATTTTTATTATTTACAGTTTTATAATTATTGTTACACAGGGATTGGTCTTAAACTAAATTGAAGTCCCCACAGATTAATAAAGAATCATAACCAATTATGTCAATTTTCTTGAAAAACATTTATTAAAAACGTCCGGGTTGTCAGTGTTTGGTCCATAAATTGTAACAATTGTTAATCTGGTTTCTCCGAGATATAAATCAAGCAGAATAAAGTTTCCCTAATCATCATAATACACGTTATGTATTTTGTATTCAAGTTTCGTTGTAAGAAAAATTGCAACTCCGCGGGAATTGGAGGAGCCATAACTCATGTAACATTCCGCTCCCCATTCTGAGTTAATAGTGTAATATTGATCGCAAAAAAAAACAAAATGTGTATCTTGAATACAGAATATGTCACAATTTGTATCTTCTAAATATTGAAAAACTTGTAATCTTTTCTTCTTGCCCTGGATGCCTCTGCAGTTTAGGGAAACTATTTTAAGGGAACACATTTAAAAAAAAACATACAAAAAATCGATTACAGTGAAATCTAAAATCAAGTACATCGACATAAATGCAATATGCGTGATCTCGATATTAAAAACGGAAGCAACAAACAATATCACAATTAACAAACAACCATTAGACAATACTGACTACTTTGACATACAGCCTACGCATAGATTTCCTCTATAACACTATAAAGGAAGTAAATCACAGTGGATTACTATACAGGCATATGTATAAAATTTAAAATATATCGTTAAAAGAACAACAAAAAGGGCTCAATCAGCTATGATATTTACTATGCAGTGCTCTGTTAGTGTTTCTTATAAATCCGTGGGAATTAATTTTCCAACAGAATAAACATATGTAGATACTACAATTTGTTAAACATACTTTATCGTTTTCCTTATATGCCCTCTTTAGCGAAACAAAAAGCGGTTTAGGAATTAAAAACAAGTAATTCGAAAGATATATGTAAAAGAAAATTGGAAAAGTTGCATGTCACAATACTGCCCCAAAAAAAGTAAACACAGATATAAAAGCCAGATGTAACAACATATAATTGCATGCTTCGCTTTTGCCCTTTTAACAAACAAAACCGAGGAAGGCAATATATTGACAAATGTTTGCAAGAATAGTATAAATAGAACATGTACTATATAAGAAATATTAACATCGTAAATACATGGATATAGAAGCAAAACGAGACAACACATTTATGTATGCTTCCCTTTTGTCTTTAAAAACAAAGAACAAGACAGAAAAACAAAAAACGATGGAAGGCAATGTATTTGACAACTGCTTTAAAGGCTGGTGTTGCCAGAACAAATAATCATCATCACACCACTATCATCATTAATATCATCAAAGCACCGATATCGCCATCATAAATATTATAATCACCATCATCATCACAAAACAATCTCAATCAACACCATTATAACCCTATCACTACCACCACCATCATCATTATCACCACCATATATACCACAACTACCAGTATCGTCACTTGACTATCACCATACCACCACCATAACCATCGTTATCACCATCACCATATATACTGTTTTAATTTTCAGGTTTCATCAAAAAGGCCAAAATGGAAAGCATGGACCAATCACTCATAGATGAGGAAACACAAAACTGGTATCAGTGCAATAAAGCGATTGATATTGCTAGATGTGGTTTAATTCCCTTCGTTAAACGCGAAATTCAAGACGAACACGCACGTATGTTGCGTATTGCCCCCAACGACATAAACGATGAAATTAAAAAGATTCACCAGAGTGCAAACCCGACCTTGAAAAATATAGATATGACCTCATCGAAAACTATCGAAAAACACTCAAAGGGGACCAGTCGGCACAGGAAGCCAACGAAAAACTAATGAAGGTTAAACCATTGCACAATGTTTCATCCACTTTATAACTTATTGCTGCCGAAAACAGAATAGTGTGANTATTTATTATGAATGCTACTTAAAAAAAGGCTAGTACAAAACACAATATGTGTGGATCCCAGTGGGAATGAATCTTCCAACAGAAGAAACATATGGAGATACTACAATTTGTTAAATATACTATACCGTTTTCCTTATATGCCCTGTTTAGCGAAAACGAAAAAAGAAGCGGTTTATGAATTTAAAACAAGTAAATCGAGAGAAATATTCAAGGGAAAATTGGAAAAAGTGCATGTAACAATACTGCCACAAAAATCGTCAACACAGATATAAAAGCGAAATGTAACAACATATAATTGCATGCTTCGCTTTTTTCCCTTTTAACAAACAAAACCGAGGAAGGCAATTTTTGGCAAATGTTTGCAAGGATAGTATAAATAGAACAAGTACTATATAAGAAATATTAGCATCGTAAGTACATGGATATAGAAGCAAAACAAGACAACAAATGTATGTATGCTTCCCTTTTGTCTTAAAAAAAAAACAAAGAACAAGACAGAAAGAAAACGATGGAAGGCAATGTATTTGAAAACTGTTTTAAAGGCTAGTCTTGCCAGAACAAAATATCATCACCACACCACTATCATCATTATTATCATCATAGCACCGATATCACCATCATAAATATTATAATCACCATCATCATCACAAAACAATCGCAATCAACACCATTATAACAATATCACTACCACCATCATCATCATTATCACCACCGTTTATACTACAACTACCATTATCGTCACTTGACTATCACCATACCACCACCATAACCATCGTCGTCACCATCACCATATATACTGTTTTAATTTTCAGGTTAGGAATACCATCAAAAAGGCCAAAATGGAAAGCATGGATCAATCACTCATAGATGAGGAAACACAAAACTGGTATCGGTGCAATAAAGCGTTTGATATTGCTAGATGTGGTTTACTTCCCTTCGTTAAACGCGAAATTCAAGACGAACACGCACGTATTTTGCGTATTGCCACCAACGACATACAGGTACAAGATGAAATTAAAAAGATTCACCAAAGTGCAAAACCGACATGGAAAAATATCGATATGACGGCAGATGCGTGGCAACTTGCCACATGCTTTATGTCGGTAGGTTATAAGGATGTCGCTACAGCAGATAACACGGATTTGGTTGGAATCCTGAGCATACTTATAAACTGTAAACGCTTTCGATGAAAGATCAAAGACAATCTGTTTGGGCTAACGAAGCTGAGAGAGGTAAGGAATTCTTATAATATCGCAATTTCGTATGCTTGTTAATAAAACATTATATCCGCCTTAATGTGATAATTGTAAGTATTACATTTGTAATATGGTTTAAATAACAGTGCACAAAGTACTTCTAACAACTCTCGAATAAGCTAGTTTGCTCCAAATTAAAATTATTTATCAAATGTAGTCAGTGTACATGTTACTGAGGTATTCAACACTTTCGTTTACGTGTCACACCCATTGGACAATAAGCTGCCTTAAAAAAATATAACTGTAGGACCATTTCGAAATGTGTTTATTTGCTAAAACAACGTCACCGTTTTGTCAGGTGAACCTTAAACAACTTTATTGAAAGTTTAGGGTCGTCATTTTATTCCGTACGTTTATGTTATTTGTGTAGCTCATATTTGCACAACTAACAGTTGTATTATTTCGAAGACTGTATGTAGCATATTATCTTCGAATTGCCGCAGAGCTGAACAGTACATATCGTTCCATATTTGATCGAATTCTCAAGTATAACAGTTAAATACAAACGACGTGTAAATATGTGTATATGACACGAAGAACTAAACGTTTTATAGTTAAGATTTGTTATGCCTTCTGTTTGGCAGTTGAGGGACGTAATAAATGACGAAGTACGACATTCACCAGAAATGAAAGTCTCCAAAGACACTCTGAAACATGTGGTAGACCTCCTGATGTCTCTACTGAGTGAACCAAAGACACTCAAAGGGGACCAGTCGGCACAGGAAGCCAATGCAAAACTAATTCAGGTAAACCATTGCACAATGTTTCATCCACTTTATAACTTATTGCTGCCGAAAACAGAATAGTGTGAAAAAGAATGAAACTTCCCCCTCCCCCTTAATCATTTTTATAGGTGATTTCTTTTTTTAATAGGTGATTTTCACCTTTGTACATTTCCAATAAATACAATTGAAGTCAAAAAAACATGATGCGGTAAGATTTATAGTAAAGCAATAATATTTAAACTACATTTTTATACGAAAAAGACTGCCGCTTTCTAACATTTGACATAACTGTTTTTGCTGTTTGGTTGCAGTTGCAAACGAGTGGTGTGGTAATTTCAACGCATGAATTCCTCAGAGCGATTGAAGAAAAAATAAAACTCGGTCTTGTTCAGATAGATGAAATTCAAGCCGAACGCCTACGTGAACTGCAAAAAGAACTCATCAGTTCTCCGGATCAATCGCAACAGACTCGAGGGCACAGTTTTTATTTGCATGGAGATGTATCAGCAGCTCCAGGTGCTGTTGCAATTGGGAACGTCCAGAACGTGGGGGCAATTAATATTACATCATCCGGAAATTCGCAACTTACACCAGACAAGCAAGCCAGTAGGTCGAATTCTTCTTAATTGTGCACATAATACGCATCCGTAACCAGTGGCAACCAGGTTATTGAAAGCCATGTAGTTAGCAGTTTTGATTTCGATTAGTTGTCAAATACTGGATTGAATATAAAAAATGTTAGTATGTATGGCCTCATATCACATGTCATAATGCTCTTTGATAATATTGCTATGATAAGTTGTTCAGAATAAACTCTGTTTTGATTGAAACATATTGCTTTACACAGTACTGGAACTGGTGAAGTACTGTTGATACATGGCTATGATTGTGGTTTATTGCATACACTGTAGAAACAAACTAAGTTTATAATTCCTTGCCAATCGCCCATTTCAAGCATTGAGTTCAAACTGTAAATATTTAATCAAATATGTGAATTCTAGTAAACTATGTATGTATTTGTAGACCTACAGAGGAGATTAATACGCTATTATGTCAATGAGTACAGTGCAGTTCCTGTGTCTATGCTTGATTCAAGTTTTGATGCACCCATGAGAGATATGTTTGTCAATCCAAAAATAAGAGAACTAAAGCGTTGTGGAAACGAGACCTTAGATGTGACATCTACTGAATGCATTCGAAATTACAAAGATTTGTTTGTCAAGAGAAAGATATTTCTACAGGGTGAACCTGGTATGGGCAAGACCACCTTTATTACGAAAATGATTATGGATTGGTGCAAAGCACATGACCCAACGGTTGAATGGGTCTCTGATGAAACCCAAACTTTTTTTAGCGACATCGAAACGCTGCGAAGGTTTAAGTTTTTATTTGTTGTATTATTGCGCGAAATGAACGGTGAACAATGTGACATGAGGGCTGTTGTAAAAGACTTCATCGGTCTAGACGAAATCGATGACGCACTGTGGGACGAAGAATGTCTTGAAGTGGGTGATGCATTAGATGAGTGGACACATCCAAATACTATCAAGAGAGAATGTAGATGTTCGAGTGATCGCAATTTACCGTTCTACAGAAAGCTCGGAAATATAACACGTATGTTTTCATCCAGACCATGGAAACTGTCGACGATAACAATAAGCGACACAACAGACAAGAAGTTCGAAATAACGGGAATCAACGACCCATTACAATTGACTGAAAAGGTTGTTGCGCACTTTAATACACTTCCCGGAACACAAAATCGTCTCGCATCGGAGTTTGATACGATGATAAAACAAACCGACATGGCCAAGCTCATGAATAAACCAGTTCTTGCTATGAGACTGATTCACCAGTGGTATGTTGGAAAATTGTTTACCAATGCCACACAATGCACGGTGTATGCAAACATGATTGACATGTTACTAGGGCAAGCTTTCAAAAAAGATAAATCACTCGAAGTTGCTCACGGTCCTCGGTCGTTGATTATGCTTCCAACTTGTTTTGATTCGTGCGAAAATATCGAGGGCAATCATCTATTCATTGCTAAATTATGCAAGCTAGCATTCAACACACTTCTGAAAGACGACAAGAGTTCGTCAATTATATTCAAAGAAGAGAGCATCACTGGTGTCCTCCACGATCAAACTAAACTCGGCTTTGCTTCAGGAATATTGACTAAGAAGAAGCCCATCGGATTAAATATCAGTAAACACCATCCATGCATGTTTCTTCACAAAACCATGCAGGAATTTCTGGCAGCACTGGAACTCGCTATTGCAAAGGACGACACTGAAGAGTTAATTGAAAGGTTTAAAATTTCGTTCGATGCAGTTGACAATGTCCTCGATTGCTCGCAACTGTTTTTATTTGCGTGTGGTCTGCAACCAGATCTGGCAGGCAAGTTTGCATTGCACATTACAAGTACCATAAGGAATGAGTATCAACGGTTGATTGATGAGAAACTACCTATGAATCTGGACCTTCTGAGAAGTGCGAGCGACGTGATACTGAAGGGTCTTGATGAATTACCTGCGGAAAATTGTGACATTCAACAATGCATTGAAGAACTTGGCACCCTTGAAGAGGATCTGAAAAGTGAGGAACTTCTTGAATGATACCTGCGTGTATTAAAAGCGATATTGAGAAAAGCTTTGTCGTTTTGATGTGTGTTAGTTAGAATATTTTAACTGAAATATTCTGGATTTGCATTATGTTATAAATACCACAGTATGTACTGGTCAGCCGTTCCTTTTGTATATTTATGCACATGTTTGCCAACTTATTGTATGGAGTCAATGACTTTTCAAATAATGTTTCGTTTATGCTTCATTCGTTGAAAAGCAAATTTGGAGAAGACATTGTAACCATTTGAATAGTATGACGTTTTTAATGATACATATATAATTTAATGTTTTGCGTTGAAGAGCGTTGTAACCTATAGTGTTGTATCATTTTAAAGTCACATATTTAACACGTTTTACCTATGGTATTTGAATATTCAGTTTCGAATTGTGTGATGCCTTGTTATTTCTAGATATTGTACATGTTTTATTTAGTGTAATATAAGTATGTGAGTGTTTTGTGTGTGTTAATATACAACTTAATTATCACGTGAATGTAGTGCTAGATTTATATACAGCATCAATGTGTTGTTGGTTCACGAACATATTTTCAAAAATACATGTATATTCAGTTTAAGTGGTACAGGTTTATTCGTAAGAGAAATATGCATCGTTCTTGTTTCAGCTATTACAACATATTCGATACATGACAACACATAAAACGCACACATTGGGATATTATAAATTCTCTAGAACACCTCGAACAAAACTAGGGAACGCCGTTTTTGAACGGTCAATTTAAAGAATTTAAATTTGTTAACAATTAAAAGTCGAGAATTACTCCGAATTAATCGCAGAACATCCAAATGACGTAACATGTGTGTGTTACTGTTTGTGTCTAGTGTTGTGTTGATTGTGTTGTTATTCTCGAATATTTCAGGAATTTTGATGAGAACTAGCATTGTATTCTGTATCAGCCTTTTTAAAGAATAATTGTGATACACATGTGTAATGAAACTTTATTCCTGTTAACATATTTCAATCAACTGCGACAACGGGAAAGTACGTTTTTGATTGCCCTTCCTTGATGTGCTTTTCAAAGCATTGTTCTTATCATCTGTGTCATCTGAAAATTAAAACAGTGAAAGTTAAGGCAAAGTAGCAGAAATGAACCATAAAATATTATAGCAACAGTTTCTTTACATGTAGCAATTGGCAACTCGTCAAACAGTCTCATAAGGCCCAACAACCATAACAATAGAAGTATTACAAAAACAAATAAGAAACACAAAAATATGAAGGAAACATTTTTCGGACAACCGTACAACATACATGTACATGTAAATACGCAAATGTGTGCAATCGATTGGAAATAAAGATAAATCAAACGTGAATAAAACAATATGTTGCACAAAAATATGTTGTTATCGAATGATATTGTGAATATAGTGCTAATAAGATATTGTTTAATGAAATATATAGGCTATTGACAAATAAAAAGTTAACAACAGAAACCATATTGAAGTAGCAACAGCAAATGTTTGTTTTTGCTTAATATAACAATAATTCGCAGTTGCCTTGGGTCCAATCTTTTTTTTATAAAAGGTTAAAAGCATTACGTTTTCATTTATAATTCATTCAATGTACACGTTTTTTGAATTTAAATATATGTTTTTATTTATGTGTCGACAATCGACATCTGTTACATCTGGAGTGGTTCTAAAGTGGTTCTATTAGAGTATCCAGTTTTTTTTTTCTAGATCTGTCCATGGATATCAAATTGCTGTATGATACCTGTTGTATGCTTCAAAAAATTAATCTATCGAAGTTGTCAATGTCTAAATGTTGTAAACTGATTTGATTACAATAAATATATAATACTTTATACTTTGTTTTTTAACTCTGTGCATCTTGTTTGTTGTTTTTTATTTATCAATAACATCTCTCTGTACTAAAATGTAACATAGTACATTAAAATCGTTGAAATCAAGTTTATTCTAGGAATGACTTATTAACAAAGTATTATGCGTTCGTATCAAACGATATTTAAATTAATTTCGTGCACCGAAGTGCCGAAAAATGGCCATGAAGATTATTATAGCTTATAATTAAACAAATGGGACAAATCGCAAGAAGTTTAAAATAAGATATAAAACAATTGTTTTGGAGACAATCAAGTCATATCGCTGAATTCGTAGAATAATTATCTCGATTTGTCTATAAGAACAAAACAGCCAAGGGAGCAAACTGATCTTAATATTTCCTTTAACAAAAGCAGGTTATGTCCACTAATGGGTGTACAGTACTATCTGAAGAGCATATAGTATTTTGCAGAAATGTTCTTCGATGTATGCAAACAGAAGCTATTCTTTCTGCTTAACCATTGTAAAAAAAGTTAAATAGCAGACTCAACGTGCATAACGACAATAGAAAAAAACAAGAGAATACTATACATGGGAGTGATTCAACCTGTTAACAATCGCTGCTCTCACTTGGTTTATTTTGTTTTATTATTATACTTTTTAAAAGCTTAATGTATTTTTTTTTTAATTATTATGTTTTTATAATTCACAGTGGGATATTATAAATTCTCTAGAACATGTCTTGCACTCGTCATAAAGGTACATGCATCGGTCAATTGATTACAAATACCATTATTTCCCATGTATTGACATTCGTTTTGTTACATAGTAAAACAGGTTTATATTTCAAAATAAAGTATTTGTTTTAAAATTAACAATGGACTTTTTTTTGCAAATTGTCACAAACGTATTTCTGGACTAGGATAATCTTTCTGATCTAGAAAAATATGGTTATCTCTCTCTAAAATGGTTCAGCGCGGTCGGTGATTAAACATTATGCGAAATATATTGTAAGCGATATTTATTCATAATGAAATCACAATATCTCGGATAGTATACAATCTATGGTGAGCACCATAAGCGGATAATACCGAAATGGCAATACCATATGTGGTTGTGAAATCAGATTATGAAGCGAGCAATGATTGTTACCGGAGCTACTGAAACTTAACCGACATGTTTGATGCGAAGTATTTTTGGATGATGATTTAAGTGATTACTGGATTATACTTAAACTATATTTTACGCTAGTAGGATTTTGTGCGGCAAATTGATAAAATAGTTTAATGTGCAGATTGTCTGGAATTATTCTGCTGATACTTCATACACCAAAGATTAAGAGTGACTACGCCTAGTGTAAATGTGTTTGCATGCAATGTACATAATGAAAACTTTAACTTGCACAATATTAAAGTACAACATTCGAATAGGAATTCCATTGTTTTGTATATGCTATCTGGTATAATATGAGTAGTGCTTGGATTTAAAAAAGGGAGTTAAACAATTTCAAAAATCATGAAATGAGTATGCCACAAAACCCATGACTTTTATTTTTGTAAATAAATTTATAATAAATAATTAAAGATCTGTGTGGCTTGGGACTTAGAGACTTGTCTACAGTTTTGAAACCTACTAATATAACTCACAAGTCTTATTTTGCCACGTCTGATAATCTTGAATGTCATATATTTTTCAAGATTCGTAACTGATAATAAAAGTACGATTAATTCCTGTCATAGCGGTATCATTGTCAATCAATCGCGTCACACATTGTCGATTTTGATAAACTTTTACTTTTGAACGGAATAATTATATTTTTACAACATTTCCAGAAAAAATAAGAATACCGACTATTATGATGGTCATTTCAGATATTGACCCGTTTTTATATTCATATACATTATTATTTTACAAAATAATCAAAAATTCATTAAAACGCCCTTTCTTTTTTATACGCATAGCGAACCTAGATACAATTATTTTCCAAAACGTCACTTTAGTACCGGTTCATAATCCAATAACTTTATTTTCTAAATACATCAATCTCCGCTAAAGCATATCGAACAATGGTTACGAAACACAAACCACAATTCCACAGAGTGATAAGTAAAATTGAAGTGAATAATTAATATGGTGTGAACTGTGAAGTCCGTGTTTCTAGCTTGAACTAGGTGAATCGGCACTCTATATCCATTTCATAGCGCCTCCTTAAGATTTGCAATCGCAATGCATTTTGCATTATTGTATTTGTTCACGTTCTTCTGCACAACTGCACCATATGACGTCACTTCGGTGCTGTCGGGGATATCTGTATGTTAATACAGTATAGTAAGGAGAAATCGGAACAAATCAGGCAATAGTGCCATTAGCACAACAATGTTTAGAATATGTTATCCATACAAAATTGTTCGACATGTAGTAACTTTACATTGACGTTATGTTGTACAATTGTTCTAGGTTATCATATCCATAATTTATATGTGCAAGATAGAAATGAGCAAATCTTGCTGTTTACAAAATTCAAACATAACTAGGTAACGAATGACATTCGTTTTAGCGATGAAGTGTGCGTTGTTACCCCACATTTCAACGCCATAATAAATGGTCATTAGAACGTTTGAGATTAAGCTTTTATAAAGTAATGCCTTTAAGGCTAAACATACTTTAGTCGTGCGCACTGTAGCCTCTTTGTATTACTCACATCGGTTGCAGTGAATATTTATTACCATATCATGTAGGATAAATGTATATTCTAGCAACCATCAAATGTTCTACCTTCAGGTAATCTGGAAGCACGCAAATACTTATATGTGTATTCAAGTACATGGGCTCAACAAATGGTCAACAAATCATTAAATGACTTTTTAGAGATCATTTCTGATAAATTCAGTGCCAGATAAACAAAGATATTCTGCGAAATGCACATGTAGTATTGACCCAATTTATAATGACACAATTTATGTGAGAGGCGTCAAACAAATATTAAATATCGGAAGAAAAAATCAACTTTTTTTAAACATTCAACCTAATTGGAATGTAAATTTTGTTTGCTTGCTTTCAATAATTTATATTTTTCAGAGACAACAATAACCTCTTAAAAACATCGGTGGCTTCCATATTACATTATGGACATGGAAGGCTATAAAACGAGTATTTTTCTCTCCTTGATTGCTTTGGATAATCGTTTTAAATGTATGCACAATTCGTGTTCTGAAACACCGGATGCAACGCTCAAGCAATTCAATAACTGGTGTACAAAGTTGTTGTATGGTGCTTGTATATGACGGAAACCATTTTTGTTATTTATCAATGATGCACTAAGAGAAAGAACGAACAGAAATCACTGAACAATGCTAATTAGTCTCCAGTGTTCAATGAGATTGTTTTAAAGGTTTGCATGTGATATTCTGTAAATGCACGCTACTAAAATTAAATTTATTATGTTTATGAATTAAAAAAATGTATGATTTTCTGCTAGACATACAGACGAATATAAATAAATTATATAATTTATTAAAAAAACAACAGCATGATAGTACATAGTGTAGCTTTAAATTACATAAACATAATTTCAAGGTATTTTAAAGACACCATATTAGCTAACTACATTAAATACTATGTTATGATCTCCAGTTATGCAAATGATTAGACTATTGATTACTACATCATACGTTGTATGCTATATTGCAATATGATAACATTGATGTTGATGTTTATTCACCACATATGTGGTCATACTTGAGTTAAGTATTGTATCGTTATGATCTGAACAGGGTGAGACGTCTTGCCATAGAATGACTGGAAATTCCGAAAATTAATGTCAGAAATTTCAGTCGGATATTATATCCCAAGGGGGGGGGCATTTTTTAGAATTCCTAATTTTCTTTTAGTTATATATTAATTTATGGCAATTATTGTAAATTTGGTTTGCTGATCCGTGAATGTAATCTTTAAAACGGTTCATAATATGTGTGTTTCGCATGATGTTACGTTCGTATGTTTTGTTACTTCAAGGATGTCGGGTATGCGTACACTTCGCACCTTAATAAGTAAATATTGTTCCGGTCAACGGGATCTTTAACTCTTTCCTCAACGACAATATGAGTTGAGTTACGTTAGGAAAAGAACCTGCTGACAGTTTTGAACATGGTGGTCAAACCTAGTTCGTCCAATACTTATTATATAATGGAAAATATTAAGTAACTCAGTAAACTAATCATGCATGTTATTGGTCAAGGGCTAATGAGCCCCTGCTAACTTCGATCAATTGGTTTGTGTGTAAGGTATGTCATACAGTGGAATGATAAAATTGCAATTGCATAATACGATAACTTTAATGTTAGTATTTATCTTAACGGAAAACTGCTAATTGTTATGTTTTGGTTAACTGTTGACGAATTGTTTAAGATTTGGGCATGTATCAAAAATGGATTCAGTATACGAAACTTACTATGTATAAAGAATACTCATTTGTTTGTCTACCATATATTTGGGCAACAAATAAAAATAAGCATGCAATTAAATTCCGTTAAATGAATAGATGTCCCTGTTTAAAAGAAAAACAACATCAATTGTAAATATGACAATAATTCGTACATCGCCTGCGTATCGTTTAATGCAATTTGTTTTGTATTTAATTACAACAATACATAATTCTATTAATTGGTTATTATATTAGTAAATATATTTAGCATACGCGTAAATCGATATTAAGAGAACGTTTAGAGTGAACTTTCAACCAAACTTCTAATGCAACACTTTCCTGTTTCATAATTTCTCGATTTTGTCTTTTCACATATTTTCCAACATTTGGCTTTAACTGTAACTAAATCGTTTGTATATCTCAGCAAAATTTAATTTGAATTGATCAAAGATCGTGTGCAATTTATTTTATAGAGACATATTGCTCTAAAATACAAAGTCACATGACTCAAATCTAAAAATAGTATCTTTCTCAGAAATTTCGAGACAATTTCTGAGAACAGTTAATAACTATGTAACTTGCACTAAATTAGTATCCGCTCATGGTTGTTTAGTGTTCTGTTTGTTCATTCATTGCTCTGATGACAGTGTTACATTAATATAATTGGAAACCCATGAATGTGTCCTTTCAAGCATTTGAAACTTGTTAAAACAAGTTTAATAATTTTAAGAGTGAGTTTGATGGCGTAGCAAATGCTCGTTGTTTGTGATGTGAACAACACACTGCTTTAAAACATTACTGCAAAAACAGGCCTTAAATTGTGTAATTTTGCATATCCAAGCTTGTTAATCAAATTCTAACAAATATGTGAACAAATATGTTTTTCCTATAATATTGCACGACGTAATAGGCCATTGTTCTCAACTGTCAAAGTACGCATGATATGTTCAAATAAAAATAAACTTGTATAGCAGATTCTCACGAAATAATTGATTGCAAGTGTAAGTGATGTTTATATTGATTACACTTGCCATCAAGACAATACTAAACATGCACGGCAAATACCCATGTTTCAGAGAGTCGTCGTCTCCAAAAGACACATTGTCAGATACGACAAATAATAGTAATGATCAATCTCGCAATAACCTATGAAGGGAAAGCGCAGTTTCTGATTAACTCTTTGGAACTATAAGGTGTAAGTTGCGCAGATCTGACGGTGACATTTTCATTTTTCAGTCCAATAAACGATGTATTGCCAAGATCTGAAAACTAAATATTGCACATTCCGGATACGGTCTTATCGATATAACAACATGGTTCTTAGAACAGCGGGATAGATTATTACATTACATGACTGCGATATCCCGGTGTATTATATAGGACGAGTTGATTGTTTGATGTATGTCAAGAGCCCGTAAGGTGATTGAAATAAGAGTTCACCCAATCAAAGAGTGCTTTACATCTCATCGAAATACGATAGCCATAAACTGTACGTTCATTATATACCGCCTTACGATGAAACACAACCTTAAACGTCACAATGCAACAAATTGCATGTACGTACAAATTCCGAACAAAATATAAAAGTATATTTACAACATGCATATGTACATGCCATCATGCCGTCTTAAAGATGTGTACATTAGTTAAGTCACTCATACGTCTGATTTTCCAAGCAATTGAATAGAAATTGGATTTCACAATGTGAAATACAATCATTCGATCTGTTTGGCTGTAAAAAAAAACTACCAAAACTACATCAGTATTTATTTTCGATTATATATCGGTATAATTATAAAAAGAAAAGAAAGATGTTACATATAGTATATTCCATAAACGAAATCATCTTTGGCGAATGTACATTTGTAAAAATGGAAATCCGCAACTAAGATTCAATGTTTTTGTCCTTAGTTTTTCTCTCCCAGAACGAACTATGATTAACCAAATATATGCGTTCCGGTTCAAATTGTGTTATGCTACTAGGATCGTGTTTGTCACTCTATGCATACTATTGGGCATTGCATCAAATGTAACTATTAGCTTTATGTATTACAACACCAGTCTTTAAAGAGTGACCCAGATTGGCAAGCTCTTAACATCATAAATAAGCCGTTCGGCGATATGGATACTTCGAAGTAACGTTTTGTTTGCCATTAAATTATCCAGCCGTAGGAAATTTGTCTTCTGTACAAATAATTGATATGAGATTTGCAATGTTCGTACATGACTCGGCATTGGATTTTTCCAATTTCGTTGTTGTTCTTTATTGTAATGCTTCATTGTAATTTATCGTAAATGAATTGCTCACGAAAACAATTGTATACATGTAGAAGTAATTTAAATGTTTACCTTAATGCTTTATAAAAATATGTTGTATATTAATTTTGTTTTGTCTCCCAAAATATGTATATATATTTTAAAGCATTGCATTGAATATATTCTCTTCAAACTAATTAGCCACATGTTAGGATTGTTTTAATGTGTACCTCTCTGCGTGATTTCCACTTCATAAATATGTTAAAACTTGTTATTACCGATGAAATCAGTAATTTATGTTTAACCAATTGAAAAACAGTTGAATAGGAGAGTCAACGCAACGAAAATAGAAACAAACATGTAAATACTAAACAAGGGGGGTTGGGTGTTTGAACCTGATAACAATCACTAAACTTTCTTCATCTTGTTTTATTATACTAATTTCGTCATTATTTCAAAGAACGGTATTTTATGTATTTAAATTATTGTATGTTTGCAAATCATTTTAACTATTAATTTATACATATATGGAGATATTTCAAGTGCTTTAAGATTATGTATTGCACTCTTCATAAAAATGCATGCAACGATCGATTGATAAAGTACTTTTCATTCCCATTTATTTACATTCGTTTGATTAATGAATTCGTAGTTGAACATGGTTACATTTCAAATAAAAAAGGGTTTTAACAAAATCTATGATATTGTCTTTCTTTGCAAAGCATACTTATTTCTGGACTAAGGATAATACGTATGATCCAAAACTTTATAAATTTCAGATATCAATCTCTCTCGAAAATGGTCCAGAGCGGTCGGTGAGTAAACGTCATGTGAAGTACATTGTTTGCGATATTGATTCGTAATGAAATCACAACATCTCGGATAGGATACAATCTATGGTGAGCACAATAAAGCGGACAATATCGAAATTGCGATACCATATGTGGCTGTGAAATTATTATGAAGCGAACAATGATGCTAAAACTAGATCAACATCGTTTGATGCGATGTATTTTTGGATGCCGATTTAAATGATTACTGGATAATTTTAAACTGACGTTTTCGCTGGAATGATTGTGTGCGGCACATGGATTAAATAGTTAAATTTGTAGATAGTCAGGAATTTTGCGGTTGATACGTTGTGCACCAAACATGTACAGTGACTATGTGTACGAACGATGATATGATTTGATAGATTTATTAAGAGAAGCATAGGTTACAAATTAATTGTATCTGATGATATATTATGACGGCATTACTATAAGTATAGTAGTGTTAGTGTTTTGTGAAACTACATAAACTATAGTCTAATTCTTAAAAATACACGGAAACTGAATTATAATCAAAACATATTGTTTTAATATTATCTCTATCAAGCGTTGTGTTCGAACTTGACTAAATTGCCGGTGAAATGCAATAAAGCAAACAAGTATCAGTTAACGTGTGATCATCCATTGGTTGCATTATTGATTTCGCCATGAGCAGATATTCCAGAATTCTGGTACGAAGGTCTCACTCAGACCACGCCTTAGGGTGAGTATGTTTGCATGCAAGGTCTCTAATTAATACTTTAACTTGCACAATACTACAGTACAACATTCTATAAGAATTTCATTGTTTTAACCAAGGTGTTGTATATGCAATCGGATATGATAGAATAGTAATTGAAATATAAGCTAGAAGTTAAAAAATTCCTAAAAATCATGAAACGATTTATCCACAATCTTTATGATTTTTAGTATTGCACATGTTTTACTACGGATCTTTGTGGCTTTCGACTCAGAGCTTTGTTTACAGTTTTGAAATTACTCCAATTTTCTGATAACCTTTAATGTCACCAAGTTAGCCACGAGTTCTATAAGCAGATCATATAGACAATTTCTTAATTGCGATTGATTTGTTCATTTTAATATTTAGTCATTCTTCGTTGAAGTCAAATATATTTCCAGATTCGTAACTGATCTTGATAGTACTATTAATTGCGTATAAAACGTAAACAAATAATAATAATATAAACACAATCTCAATACAAAGCCATTTCCTTGTTTACATATAGATATTCTAGCTACAATTATTTTCCAAAGCGTAACTTTAGTTACGGTTCCAGATCCAGTAACTGTATTTTCTAACTTCATCAATCCCCGCTAAAGCATATTAAACAATGGTTACGCAACACAAACCACAATTCCTATGAGAAATAAGTAAAACTGAAGTGAATTATTAATAGGATGTGAACTATGGAGTCCGTGTTACTAACGTGAACTGGGTGAACCTGTACTCTATATTCATGGAATATAGCCATCGTAAGTTGCGCAAGCGCGATACACGCATTTTACATTAGTTGATTTGTTTACGTTCTTCTGCACTACCACATCATATGACGTCCCTTCAGTGCTATAACGCCATTCTGTATGTTTATACGGTATAGTGAAGATCTATATAGGAAAACATCAGGCAATAGTGTCATAAATTACAAAAAGTACGAAATTCTTTTTGTACGGATGTGTAAAATCGCATGTCTAGAGACAATGTGAGATTGCGTTGGAATTGTTCTATTGTTCTGGTTTGATTTAAATCGCTACTTAACAGCTATGCAGTAGCAACCTGCATTAATAATGCACCATGTAACAATTTGATGATTAAAATAATGAGGCAATGCACCACAATGCACCACGATGCAAAGTTAATTTCCTTTGAATGATTTCCATTTAAATGGCTCCATTCCATTGCATAATGATGATCACGAAACAAGCTTTTCATCCGTTTAATGATGTTATGTGCAGGCTATCATAAAACTATTAATGCTTAACATATGTTATCCATACAAAAAGTGTTCGTGTTCTATAAGTTAATACTTCAAAGTCATGTTGTAATTATGTTCTAAGTTATGTCATCAATAATTAACATGTGCAAGATAAAATGAGAACATTGTTCTTAGTAATCATTGAAACATAACTATTTAACGAGATGAATATATTGTACATATTATTGCCTTACTGCAAACGAAGACTTACATAATTATACAAATTATACAAATACATTGAGCACAATATATGGAGAATATATGGAGAATTATCGTGTAAAATGTTAAAATGACATTCACGAGAGCCTTTCTGATATATTCAGGGTCATATAAACAAAGGTATTCTGTCAAATGTACTTGTAGTAGAGACACAATTTACGTTGACACAATTTACGTGAGTGGTGTCACATATATATAACATATCGTGAGAAACAATCAAACTTGTTAAGAACATTCAACCTAATTAGAATGTAAGGACTGTTTGCCTGCTTTTCTATAATATATTATTCTGATACACAAATAACCTCTATTGAACATCGGTGGCTTCCAGATTTTATAATGGACATGAAAGGATGGCACACGAGTATTTTTCTCTCTTTGATCACTCTGGATAATCGTTTTAAATGTATAGCACACTTCGTGTTCTGAAACACCGGATGCAAGGCGCAAGCAATTGTAACGTAGCATATGCATATTGTTTATTCTTATAACATAAATATTATGTTATACAATGGTAATTAATGATAAATCTTAAATTATAATAATAAGGGTTCTATACAGAAAATATTTGAACGTTAGGAACAATAATAACATAAATGAAGTTTAAGTTTGGAAATTAATAGCAAATCTTTATAATATATTTGCCATGATTATAGGATTTTCTTGCATGTAGAAGCATGACATACTTTACATTCATTGTAAAATAGCCTTAATCAACGATTCGAAAGGTCAGAGATAGTATATTTAGATATGTTCATCTGTTACTTAGAGAAGTTTATTCAACGAGGTATTCAGTTGATAAAATGGTCAGAAATGTTGACACAGAAATTCTAATCATAATAAGTTATTTCATATCTCCATTGATCTATACCGGTCAAGGGAGTACTATTATAACCTGTTGTCGATAGACTCTATAAAGTGATGCAACGAGAATCTAAATCCTTGTAAATTATCTCTCAGTACAGTACATTAAATAGTCGAATCAGATGTTTAAGAGGATTAGTCAATAAATGGGTGTATACATGAAAATTATTTCGTTCCCGGGGAACGTCTTGTTGGAACAACACCCAACCAATCAACAAATAACACGGGTGTTCTTTGAAACACTTTGACCAATCACATATGTTATAGGAATATCATTTATTTTATGTTTATGTATATTTGGGATAGAAAGAGGAGTCCACCTTTAGCCAGCAAAGAGAGCGGTCACGCTTTCGTGTCGCGGCGGCCATGTTGGCCCGCCTGCGATGTTAGATTGTATTTCACGAACATTAGCAAGCGTTGTATTAGGAAATATTCAACAGAAATAAATCGAGATGAAAACTCTTATGAACTGGTGTTTTTTCCTGTGTGTCTTCAACGAACAATATGATTAATTACGTCACACAATTCGATAACCGGTTTACAATGTTGTTTTATCGCGTTTGTCTATGAAGGAAATCATTTTTGTCATTCATCAATAGTGCACTAACAGAAAGAACATTCTATTCAGGATTCACTGGACACTGCTAATTCATCTCCAGTGTTAAATGCGATTGTTTCGAAGATTTGCATGGGCTTTTCTATAAATGCAAGATACTACAATAAAATGCATTATTTTCGTGAAATATGGGATTTTCTGCTCAACATACAGACGATTCTAAATAAGTAATATAATTAATTGGCAATATGATATTACATATTTAGCTTTATATAACATCAACATAAACATGATTTCAATGTATCCAATACACCATATTAGCTAACGGCATCAAATGCTATTATGCGGTTGTGCAAATGATGAGATAGTTCAATACTACACACTAAGTTGCATACTATATTGCAAAATGATGACATTGACTTTGATGTTTATTCATCACATATGTGGTCAGACTCAAGATAATTATTGTATTGTTATGGGCTTAAACAGTTTGAGACGTCTTGTCGTAGAATACTTGGAAATTAAGCAAATAAATGTCGAAGTTTCAATCAGATCAAATACCTTGGAAAGTTTATTTACTATTCCTAATTTTCATAATGAAATAGTTTTTCTTATGTGTATTGGGCATGATGTTACGTCTGTTTGTTTTGTTTTTATATCGGGTATGCGATTGTTCCTGATAACTTCAATCTATGGGGTTATGTCTAAGGTTTGTTATAAAGTGTTAGGATAAACAAATTGCAATTGAAAATACGATAACTTTAATGTTAGAACGTATCTGAAGTGAAAACTGCAAATGTAATGTTTTGATTTACTGTTGACATATTGTTTCAAAATGGGATCAGTATCGGATTTCGACAAGGCACGAATACTTCGCATATATTCATGAGTTTATCTTGAATTGCAACTTAAAATACGTAAGTAACAGTATTTCCTTTTTGGAAATAAAAATAACAGCAATGGTATCTATGACACTTATTCTTACGTCGTCAGCGGATCGTGTATTGACATATTTTTGGAATTAAATAAAAGTAGACATTATTATATTTATGGGTTATAATGTTAGTAAAAGTATTGATCATAAACAAAATTTGATATCAAGAGAGTGTACACTTAAAGAAACTTTTAACGCAACACTTACATTTTTCATAATTCCTCGAGTGTGTCTATACAAATTTGGTCAAAATTTGGCTATAACTGTATAATGTTTTATTTTCCCTTGGAACTAAGTTTCAATTGATGGTGAATTATAATGTATAGAGACATATGACTATAAAATGTAAGTAAGAAAATGACTTCAATCTAACAATATAAACTTTCTGAGAAAATCTTAGAACATTTCTGACAACATTAAATCATACTATATCTTGCACTAAATAAGCATCCGCTCATGGCTGTTAAGTCCTCTCCAATATATATCCAATTATTGCGTTGATGACAGGTTGTCACATTTATTCCATATTATCTGATGAATGTGGCTCTCATGTTCATTAATGCCCGCATTCGGTTCTATACACATTCTCGTAGGCTACAAAAGGGTTAAAGGTCGTGTCTTTTCAAGCATGTGAAGCATCATTTAAAGATATGTTGATTTTGATAATTAATAATCTTTGCTGTGTGTTATTTGTGATATGATACGTGTGTAATAAATTATGTGTACGTGCGGGACGAACTGGTGTTTAAAAAAATGACTGTCATAACGATCAACCAGTCTGCAATTGTTTAATTACATAAGAAAGCTTGTTAATGAACATTAACAAACATGTGAACAAATATGTTTTTCTATAAAACTTGTACCATGATATAATCCATGGTTTTTTCATCTGCAAAGCATGTATAACGGGTCCAATGAGAATAAAGTAAGACAGCAGATTCTTACAACATGATTGATTTCAAACGTTATTGATGTTCATATTGATTAGCATTTCCGTCAATATAATACTGAAAATGCGCGACAATTACCCACAGTGCATAGAGGCGTTGTCTGCAAACACACATTGTCAGAAACGCCAAGTAGTGTAAATGATTAATCTCCCAATTACCTATTAAGATACAGCGCAGTCTCTAATAAACTTTTTAGAAATATAAAGTTGCGCATATTTGACGGCGACTTTTTCCTTTGTCAGTTCAATAAACGCTGGCTTGCGAAAATCTGACAACGCTATATTGCATACTCCGGATACGGCCTTATCGCTATAACATCATGGTTCTTAGAACAGCAGGATACATCAAGAGTATAACTTGAGTGCGATATTCCGGTGTATTGTATCGGACGAGTTGATTGTGTGATGTTATGTATCAAGAGCCCGTAAGGTGATTGGAATACGAGTTCGCACAATCAACGTGTGCTTTACAACTCATCGCAATACGATAGCCATAACATATCCGTTCATTATACACCGCCTTACGATAAAAAACATTATTACAAGCTGCTAACGCAACAAATGACATGCACGTATAAATTCCGAACAACAAACGAACTGTATATAAACTATGATAATATTTACGTGCCATCATGACATCATAACGATGTGTACATTGGTAATGGCACTAAAAGTCAGGTTTTCCTTGTCATTCAATAAGGATTGGAATTTTACTGTATACAATACTGATATTCTAGGTATTCTATCTGGTAAGTTGAATTTTTTACCTAAAGTTCAACAGTATTATTTTCGATTATCTATATGGTATAATTATAATAAAGAAAGAAAGGTATTACACATAAAGGAAATTAATGCATTTAAACTATGATTTTTTATAATATATATGGAGATAGTATAGGTGATCTAAGCATTGTATTGCACTTGTCATAAAGGTACACGCATCGGTCAATTGATAAAAGTACTTTTAATTCCAATGTATAGACATTCGTTTGGTAAATAAGTTTGAAGTTAAACTGGTTCATATTTTCAAAAATTAAACATATATTTTTAAAGAAACAATGTTGTTGTTTAAGTGTGCAAAATTCAAAATAAGTATACTTGGACTTATCATAATCCGTCTGATCTTGAAATATATGGATTTAGATATTAATCTCTCTCCGAAATGGTCCAGCGCGGTTGATGAGTAAACGTCCAGTGAAATTTAGTGTTAGCGATATTGATTCGTAATAAAATCACAACATCTCGGATAGGATACAATTTATGGCGAGAGAAATAAAGCTGACAATATCGAAATCGCAATACCATATGTGGCTGTGAAATCAGATTATGAAGCGAACAATGGTGTTTTACTGAGCTACTAAAACCTGATTCGATGTATTTTTGGATGCCGAATTCAGTGATTAAATTGTGATTACTGGATAAGACTTAAGCTGACGTTTGCGCTGGTAATATGGTGTGCAGTACATTGATGACATAGTTAAATTTGCAGTCTGCAATTAGTGCTATGATACTTTGTGTACCAAAGATTAATAGTGACTATATGTACCTAATATGATACGACATGATGGTTTCATTAGGAGGAGCATATGCTACAGAGCAAATGTTACTTACTAGAATATAATAATAAGACATTGATATAAATATAGTTTTGTTAGTGTTTTGTTAATCTACAAAAAAAATAGTGTTTTATTAATTAAAATGCTATAGCAGTTGAATTATAATATAAACAAATTGTTAATCTCTAGTTAGCGTTCTAAATTGCCGGTAGAATATTACAAAGCAAACACGTATCAGTTTACGTGTGAACGTCCAACGGTGGAATTATTTATTTCGAAATGAGCAAATATTCCAGAATCCTGGTACGAAGGTCCCGATCAGATCACGCCTTATGGTAAGTATGCTTGCATGCAAAGTCTCAAATGAAAGCTTTATCTTGCACACTACTAAAGTACAATATCCGAATGGGAATTCCATTGTTTTAACTCATGGTTTGTATATGCAATCTGGTATTATAGAATAGTAATCGAATTTTAAGCAAGAAGTAAAACAATATCTAAAAATAATGAAAAGAATTTGCCACAAACTTCATGACTTTTATAAGTGTAAAGAAATTAATTATTTTATAATAAAGGGCCTTTTCGCCTTGAACTCAGAAACTTATAGACAGTTCTGGAAACAAATTATCATAACTTAAAAGTCTAACTTTGTCACTTCTAATTTATTCAATGTCATCAAGTTGACAACGAGTTCTTTAAGAAGATCATATAAAAAGATGTCTTAATTCCGATTAATTTGTTCATTTTATTATTCAGTCATTCTTCGTTGCAGTCATATATATTCCAGATTTGTAAATGATAATTAAAGTAAGATTTATTGCGTATATAACGTAAATATTGGCAATCAATTACGTCAAACATTGCCAATTTTGAGAACTTTTCCTTTCCAATTGAATAATTTTATGTTTACAACATTCCCATAAAGAGTATGAATACCGTGCATTGGTGCATTGGTGCATGAGTCTTCTTTTCAGATTTCATAACTATTATGATGTTGATTTAAGATAAAGACCCGTTCTGTCATTCATATACATTATTTATTATTTTACAATAGAAGCAAAATTTCATTAATAAAACATTTCTTTTTTAAATGCATAGAGAACCTAGATACAATTATTTTCCAAAACGTAACTTGAGTACCGGTTCATGAGCCAATTACTCTTTGTTTGTTAAATCGTGTGCACGTGATTTTCAATAAATGCGCGGTATTACAATGAAATAAATTACTTGTATACAATGAAAACAATGTGTGTTTTCTGCTCAACCAGGATGGAAACACGTAATCTAATTTATTTAAAAAAAAGACACTATATAACCAATGTTATCCTTATATTATACATACAAGGTATCCGAGACTACATATTGGCTAACGGCCTTAAATGCTTGTATGTGAACTCGATTATACAAATAAATTACTTAATACCACACAATACGTTGCAACTTACAATAACGTCAGGCTTGAGTTAATAATTGTATTGTTATGGGCATAAACGATGTGAGAAGTCGTGCCATAGACTTATTGGAAATTCAGCAAATAAATGTCCAACGTTTCAGTAGGTACAGCTCAGGGCAAGTTTATTTACAATTCCTATTTGTGTATTGGTTACATTTTGCTTTATCCCCGTCATGGCTTGTTGGTTTTGCTCATCCTAAATTGAATCACATATTTTACGTTTATTTTATATTTTATGGCATGATGTTGCGTTCGTATGTTCCGTTGCTCAAGGATGTCGGGTGTGCGTACAATTCGTTCATTACACAGTAAAGCTAGTTTTGATCAACACAATCAACATCTCTTCCCTCAACGACAATATGACTTGAGTTACGTTTGGATTAAAACCTGGCAGTTTTTGGCATGACGGTCAAACCTCAATCGTTCAATACTTATTATATAGAGGTTATTTGTTTGATATTTTTTTCTATGATGACTCGTGAATTAAAATCGATATTCCAACTACTCCAACACACTTTCTTTTTATTTTATGCTTGCAAATGATTATTTTGTATTTTATTCCGGTAAAACAATGCAAATTATCGATCATTTTCACTGTTGAGTTTCACTGTTTGAAACATTGAATTATCAGTTTTAATTCACTGATATTTCTCTAGAAACCCCCGTAAAGCATAACATAAATAATGGAAAATATGAAGTTACTCAGTAGATTCATCACATATGTTATTGGTCACGGGCTAATGAGTCCCTGCTTACTTCAATCCATTGGTTTGTGTGTAAGGTCTGTCGTATAGTGGAATGATACAATTGCAATTACAAAATATGATAACTTTATTGTTAGTACTTATCTGAAGGGAAAACTGCTTATTGTAATGTTTTGGTTTACTGTTGACTAAATGATTCAGATGTGGACATATATCACAAATGGGTTCATTTATACGAAACTTACTATGTGTAATGAATACTCATTTATTTATCTTTTTTTAACAACAACTTAAAATACGCATGCAATTCCATTCCGTTTAAAGAATTGATGTATTGTTTGAAGGAAAAACAATGTAAATGAAATATATATAACAATAATTCGTTCGTCGCCAGCGGATCGTGTAATGCAATATTTTTGGTATTTGATCAAAAGACGGCATTATTATATTTATGAGTTATAATATTAGTAAACATATTAATCATACGAGCAATTCGATATCAAGCGAACGTTTAGAGTGTACACTCAATCAAACTTCTAACGCAGCATTTACATGTTTCATAATTGCTCGACTTTGTCTTTTCTTATTTGGTCAAAATTTGACAAATCGTTTTTATATCTCCTCGTTATTCAATTTGAATTGGTAAAAGATTATGTGCATTTCAATTAAGAAAGACAAATGACTCAAAATAAAAAGTAACATAATTACTCGAATCTAAATATAGTAACTTTCTAAGAAAATTATAGAAATTTTTTGAAAACGGTTAATCACAATGTAACTTACACTAAATTTGTATCTGTTCATGGTTGTTTATTGTTCTGTTTGTGCTTTCATTTTAAGATTGTAAGGTTTATTTTGAGAAATTTTAGATATTTGGTGTGTGTGATGTGATACGTTTATAATAAAAGGTGTGCACGTGAGGATTTACATGCTGTTTTAAAAATGATTGCATAATCCAGCCTGTAATCACCTAGTTGCATAACCAAGATTTTTCATGAACCAAACAAATTGTGAAAAAATATGTTTTTCATAAGATTGACCTGCGATGAAGTCCATTATTCTCAAATTTCAAAGAATGCATAATGTGTACCAATGAATATACAGTTGAAACTGAAAACAGCGGTCAGTCAAGGGAAATGACCAAAGTGACCGTTGTAGACAGGTGGCCGTNAAAATGACTTTGGGAGTGAAATATACTGACCGTTGGCCGTTATTTCGAGTTGACCGTTATTCCGAAGTGTAATATAGAGTGATTTTCGTCGGGGGGAGTCCAGACTGACCGTTGTATGTAGTTGACCGTTATTTCGAGTTGACCGTTAGGCCAGTTTCGACTGTAAACCCATACGGCATATTCCCACTAAATGATTGATTGCAAACGTTAGTGATGTTCATATTGATCAACATTGCCGTCAAGACAATACTAAACATGCATGACAAGTACCCACATTTAGAGAGACGTCGTCTGCAAACACACATTGTCAGAAACGTCAAGTAATATTTATGATTAATATCGCACTTACCTTTTAACGGATAGCGCAGTTTCTACTTAACTCTTTGGAATTATAAAGGCGTAAGCTGCACAGATCAGACGGCGACATTTTCATTTGTCAGTCCAATAAACGCTGGATTGCGAGGATATCAAAACTAAATATTGAACATGCCGGATACCGTCTGATCGTTATAACAACATGGTTCTTAGAACAGCAGGATACACCGTAGGCATAACTTGTGTGCGATGTTCATGTGTATCGTATCGGACGAGTTAAATGTGTGATGTTGTATATCAGGAGCCCGTAAGGTGATTGGAATATCAATGAACACAATGATATAATGATATATAAATAATTGTGATACCGCAACCATAAAATGTCCGTTCATCATATACCTCCTTACGATTAAACAAAAAATTACAAATTGCTAACAAAACACATGACATCTACGTATAAATTCCGAACAACAAACTAACAGTGTATTAACTATGCGCATATGTACATTCCATCATGAAGTCTTAAAGATGTGTTCAATGTTAACTTCACTAAAAGTCAGGCTGTCCTTTTCATTCAATAGGAAATTGAATTTCAATGTGTACAATACGGGCATTATATCTTGTCAGTTTTACTTTTTTACCATTTTTGTGTCTTTAAAATAAACTTATAACAACACAAGTCTTTTAAAAAGAGACATAGAATGTGATGCCAGTTCAAAACAGTAATTCGTCTTCTGTGCAAATTTTGAAGTTAGATTTGCAATGTTCGGAAATAAATTAGCATTGCTTTTGCAACATCTGTTTTATGTTAAATGAGCTTGTTATAATTTAATCAGTGTGCACCTCAAATTTGACTTTATGAACGTTGCGGTGTCCTTGTAAGGTATCATATCCATTGTTTCTTATTAATTCCGAAATTAATCAAAATATATATATATAGCTTTGAAGACAATACACCAAATATATCTTCTGCCACTTTAATGTTGCCTCTTAATTAGCCACATTTAATGACCGTATTAATGTGCACTTCTGTGCGTGATTTCAAATTCATATATATGTGGAAACTTATCTGTCAGTAGTTATCTTTGAAATATAACATGCAGCAAATATAAATACTTTACCGGATTAAAACCCAAACGTCACATCACATGGGATTGTTGGATTGTTAATACGTGTTCGGTAATTGCAGACGTGTCATAAATGAAAAACCTTACGCTAATAATAATATTTTTCTCAAACGTGAACTGGTTTATGAACTCCTCTTATCCGTATTTGGGACATTTAGTACGTTTGTATACACTATCATAATATAAATATCCACTAATGAGCAGTGATGGTTCCGTATTACTATGGATATAGATATGGTAGCAGGGCTAAAATGGGAAAGTTGTAGATTTCAGGAAACTGTATGAGCTGATGACATTGACGTGTATTATCCGATCGGCGATACGATAATAAAGTGTTTTCGTTTTGAGATGTTTAGTATATGGCATCGTTGCATTAGCCTTTCACAAGAAGAATCAATTATGCTAGGTGTGAAACGTCTGTTTGATACTCATTTCATACGTCCCAAACACTAAATCACATTTATTTGATATCTCGTTTATATAAATGGATATGCAATATCATCAAAACAATCAAAGCTTATCTTGTTTGACATATTACAATGATATCTTTTCTATGAATGGTTATTTAGTTATTCAAATATATTAGATACACTGTTTAGTTGTAATAAGTCAATTTACAGCATAGTATGCTCTCATCACATCTTAATTATAGCTGATATGTTGCTTCGTGAAAGATGTATTCTTTTCTATTATATTGTTTGCTTCCGATTTAAACTAGATGTTGTTTTTTGTTTTTCTAAACATAGTTTTCCAATATATCACGTACCTACATGTATTTTCCGAGTAAGGATATGACCCCGATCATCAAAAATGTATTACTCGCACACGAAAATGGTCTCATGCGGTGAGTAAACGTCCTGTAATATATTGTAAGCGATATTGATTCGTAATGAAATCACAACCTCTCGGATAGGATACAATCTATGGTGAGCACAATAAAGTGGACAATATCGAAATGGCGATACCATATGTGGCTGCGAAATCAGATTATGAAGCGAACAATGATTATTTAAAACTTTTTAAACTAGATAAACATGTTTGATGCGATGTATTTTTTATGCTGATTTAAGTGATTAAATTGTGATTACTGGATAAGATGTAAACTGACGTTTGCGGTGGTAAGATTGTGTGCGGCACATTGATTAAATCTGCATATAGTCTGGAATTATTAATATACTTCATGCACCAAAGATAAATGGTGATTATATGTACCACCGATGAAATGACATGGTACATGTAGTGTTATTTGATTAGGAGGAGAATCGCTTACACCGCAAGTGTTAATGAGGATATATAACAACGGTATTTATATGAATTTATTTGTATAAGTGTTGTGTAAACCTACACAGAATATTGCTTCATTCGTTGAAATGCACGAAGACATGAATTATATTTAAATACATTTTTGACATGTTTCTCTAACAAGTGTTCTGTCTGAGATTTCCAGGACATTCAAAGAAAGCAAACAAGTATCAGTTTACGTGTGAACGTCCATCGGTTGCATTATTGATTTGGAAATGAGCAGANATATATATGTTTTTAACAATACAAGGAACTTCTAAGTAAAGTATTTGTATGGTGCCAATCTATGTATGGATGTGATAATGAGCGCCAGTAGAGGGACTAAATGGGTAAAGTGGCATATTTCAGGAAATCATGACAACGTATGAGCTAATGACATTAAAGTTTCTTATATGATCGTCGATGAGATAATAAATTGTTGATTGTTCAGAATATGGCATTATTGAAATAGCGTTTCACAATATCAATCAACGATGTACGATGTGAAACGTATTCCCATAGAAATCGGTAATTCTGCGAGCAAATATTGGACGTCTATTATTGATACTATGATGGGATCGGTTCAATTTCGAGTATGTGTTGTATCAAAACTAGCGTGTACAACATTTCTAAGTGTTTAGAGTTTTTTACATTAAGCTCGATCAATATTCGAATTTTTTAAAAATTAATATATATTAAACAAATTTCCATTTGTATATCAATAATCCGTCAACCTAATATGATATGTATCTTCGCTGTCTGAATATGTGGCACCAAAATCTACAGACCATTGCACAAGAACACAATCAAAAACAGTTTAATTGACTGACATGTGCCTAATCAACATATATGGACGACACTCCAATTTTTGGTTGACTTTCGTTCCCGCACATTAGACTGAGTGTCGAATGTATTACCCAGATCAACAATCAGTTATTTTACTTTATAAAAATATATTTGTATAAGATTGAGGTCGCCGTGGCGTAATGGATATGGTGTCCCCCTAGCGACCGGAAGGTTACGGGTTCGATCCTCACTGCGTCTTATCACCCCATATACATCAAGTACTGATTCTAGTCCCTCTGGACTCGAGAGCGTTTCAAATATTTAGTAAGTACTTTAAATGCAATCGAGCTAAAATACATAGGTTTTAAACTAATAAGCTTGAAAACCAATCTATCCGAATACATGTGCCTTCACCCATCTCGAATGTCCCTAAGTGATTGATTAATACAGATATAACTGTCCATGTTAATCAGTATTTATATCAAGCCAATAGATAGCATGTACCCACAGAATGGCTATATTTCCTCTTCACACACATATATGAGCCTCGCTCTGTGAAACGTGGGTTTAATGCATTGCGTCAAGTGTCGTCCCATATTAGTCTGTGCAGTCCGCACAGGCTAATCAGGGACGACACTTTCCACTTTTATTGTATTTTGCCTTTAAAGGAAAGCCCTTCTTGACTATAATCGAGTTTAGGCGGAAAGTGTCCATAATTAGCATGTGTGGACTGCACAGGCTAATCTTGGACAACACTTTACGCACATGCATTAAACCCCTGTTTCACAGAGCGAGGCTTAGAGTCAGTACCGTCTAGCAATCTATGGTTGATCTAACATGTATCAATTTCTGGAAAGGGCAGCGTTTCCAATAACCGTTTTAGAACTATTAATATATTATTTCCATTGATCTGACAGCGAAATATTACACCTAAGATTTCAGATACTGATTGTTGAATGGAACTGTACTAAAAAGCAAAATACTGCAACAAATAATCGGGCGGTCATGTTTATTTAGGTCCTGTTCTATCAATGGCTTCATTTATGCATGTTTCCTTTTTTAAACTGATATCAACCTGGCAAAATGGAATTCATAGTGGTTGATAAATTTAGAGCGTTCAATCTCATGACACAATTTTCATTTAAGTACATTGTAAAAGGATAATCCGTTTGAAACCTAGTAAATATAAATGTGTATGCGTCTTTAAAACAATCAATGCGTAGGGTTGTTGTCATATTACAATGATACTATTTCTATGAACGTAATTTAGTAATAGAAATATTTCAAATATACTTTTGAGTTATAATAAATACATTTACTGCATATACTGCACTCATCATATCTTACTTAAAATTGACATTTAGCTTAGTAAAATATATTTTCTTTTTTATTACATATTTTGCTCCTAGTTAATAAGTTCCTTATTTTCGATTTAAATGATATGTTGTTTATTTAATTTCACGTTCCTATTTTCCGAGTAAGGATATGCCTCGGATCTTCAAAAATATATAACTCTCTCGAAAATGGGCAGTTTAGTCGGTGAGTAAACGTCGTGTAAAATATAGTGTTAGCGATATTGATTCGCAATGAAATCACAACATCTCGGATAGAATACAATATATGGTGAGCACAATAAAGCGGACACTATCGAAATGGCAATGCCATATGTGGCAGTGAAATCTGATTATGAAGTGAACAATGATTTTTTTAAACTTTTAAAATAAGATCAACATGTTTGATGCGATGTATTGTTTATGATGATTTAAGTGATTAAATTGTGATTACTGGATTAGATGTAAACTGACGTTTGCGCTGGTAAGATTGTGTTCGGCACATTGATTAAATCTGTAGATAGTCTGTAATTATTCGGCTGATACTTCATGCACCAAAGATAAATAGTGACTATATGTACCACCGATGATATGACATGGTACACGTAGTGTTATTTGATTAGGAGGAGAATCGCTTACACCGCAAGTGTTAATGAGGATATATAATAACGGTATTTATATGAATTTATTTGTATAAGTGTTGCGTAAACCTACACAGAATATTGCTTCATTCGTTGAAATGCACTACACATGAATTATATTTAAATACATTTTTGACCTGTTTCTCTAACAAGTGTTCTGTCTGAGATTTCCAGTACATTCAAAGAAAGCAAACAAGTATCAGTTTACGTGTGAACGTCCATCGGTTGCATTATTGATTTGGAAATGAGCAGATATTCCAGAATCCTGATAAGAAGGTCCCAATCGGACCACGCCTTAGGGTTAGTTTGTTTGCATGTAATGTCTCTAATGAAAACATTAACTTGCAAACTATTTAAGTACAATAGTCTAAAAGGAGAGCAAGTTTTGTACATTAAGTTATGTATACATGTATGCAATATAATATAATAGGAATAGTGTTTGTTTTGTTTTTGAAGTACAAAAAACTATTTTAAAAATCATTAAACGCTTTTGCCAAATACTTCATGACTAATATTATTGTAAAGAAATTACTAATTGTTTTACTAAGGATCGTTATGACTTTTGACTCAGAGACTTGTCAACAGATTTGAAACCGATTAATATAACTCACAAGTATTATTTTGCCACTTCTGATAATCTATAGTGTCACCACGTTGGCATCGAGTTCTTCAAACAGATCATAAAGAAAGATTTCATAATTGCGATTGTTTTGTTCATTTAAATATTCAGTCATTCTTCGGTGCAGTCAAATATATTTCCAGATTAGTAACTTATAATAAAAGTAATATTTATGCGTATATAATGTTAATAGTGTCATACATTACCAAGTTTGATCAACTTTTACTTGTAAATAGAATTATTATATGGTTTCAACATCCCCATAAAGAATAAGAATACCGTGCATTGGTGCATTTTTGCATTGGTGCATGATTCTTCTGGTCTGATTTCATAACTATTATGATTTTGATTTAAGATAAAGACCCGTTCTTACATTCATATGCAATTATTCTTTTACAATATAAACACACTTTCATTAAAAACCTTTTTATACGCATAGAGAACCTAGTACATAACATCATTTTCCTAAACGTAAATGAAATACCGGTTAATCCAATTACTTTTTGTTTTAACTGAACTATCTCCGCTAAAGCATATCGAACAATGGTTACGCTACACAAACCCAGTTTCCAAAGAGTAATACGAAAAATTGAAGTAAAAAATTAATAGAGTGTGAACTGTGAAGTATGTGTTTCTAACTTGAGCTGGGTGAACCGGCATTATATATTCATGAAAAAGCGCCGACGGAAGATTTGCAATCATATTGCCCGCATTTTACGTTATGTTTTGTTTTGTTAACGTTCTTGTACATCATCTGACGTCCCTTCAATCTGTTCAGGCCTATCTGTATGTCTGTACGATATATTTAGGATCTATATCGGAAAACATCAGGCAATGGTGACATAAATTACAAAAACTCCTTTTCATATGGATGTGTAAAATCGCATGTCTGTAGACCATGTGAGATTGCATTAGAGAATTGTTCTGCTAGTCTGGTTTGATTGAAATTGCTTCTTACACTTTGTGTACAAAGTGACTATTAGTGGGAACGATGTCACACTTCTCAATTGAAACAAAATGTAATTTGTATATTTTTTTAATTATAGTTTGTTAAGTAGTAAAATGATGCATTAAATGAAATATTTTCTTCTGATTAAATGGTTATATCATTTGTACTTGAGTAAACTAACATTTGGACCATGTCCCTACTAATCCATACATATCTTAACGTCTTTGTATACTGATGATAACGAGACAAAGTTTTCATCCGTTTTAGGATAATATGTTTAGGCTATCATCAAACTAGTGCATCTATATTTTAGCCGTCCTACATTTATGTTTTTCACATAACGCGTTCTGTAATGCACTAAATTAATTACGTATGACTAAATATTGATTCGAGGTGCCAACTTGAACATATGCCACGTGCCAATAGATACATTATTCCGCATAACTCGACTGTAGTAAGCAAAACAATATTTATAAATATGCTATCCATACAAAAGTGTTTGAGTTATAGAATTGTATACATCGACGTGATGTAATAAAATTATACCAGGTAATCGTATCAATAATAAAATATGCAAGATAAAATGAGAACATCGTGCTTTTATTCAGTGAAACAAATCTTTGTAACGAATGTTTTTCGTATTTTTCGTTTTAGCGATAAAGTGTGCGTTGTAATCCCCAGTTTCAACGCAATAATTAGCACCTGTGAGATATATATTGTACATATTATTGATTCATGACACAGACTTTTCGTATTGGAGATTAATTTTGGCTTAAAATAATTAGGTTGTGTGCACTGTATCCTCTTTTTATTATTCACATCGGTTGCAGTAAATATCAATAACCATGTCAAGTAGAATAAATGTATATTCTAGCAAACATCAAATGTTTTATTCAAATATGAAAAAAAATGGAAGAAAAACAAATTCGTTTTAAATCATGGATGACCTTTAAGAGATCCTTTCTTATAAAATGCATGATCATGTAAACACAGGTATTCTGAGAAATGTACAGGTAGTAGTGACTTTACGTGCGTGGTGCCATACAAATATTAAATATCGACAAAAACTATCAAACTTGTTTTGAACATTCAACCTTATTGGAATGTAAAGGCTGTTTGCCTGCTTTTCCATACTATATTATTCAGAGACAAAAATAACCTCTGTCTATTGAACATCGGTGGCTTCCAGATTTTGTAATGGACATGAAAGGCTGGAACACAAGTATTTTTCTCTCTTTGATCACTTTAGATAATTGTGTCACATGTATAGCACAATTCGTGTTCTGAAACACCGGATGCAACGCACACGCAATTCTATAAATGGTTTACAATGTTTGTTTTGTCGTGTTAGAACATGACGGAAACCAGTTCAGTAATTTATCAATAGTACACTTACAGAAAGAATGAACATGCTATGCAAGATTTTCTGGACACTGCTAATTAGTATCTGGTTTTCAATAAGATTGTTTTCAAGATTGTCATATGATATTCTATAAATACTACAATTTAACTTATTATTGTTTATTTATTAAAAACAAATTTGTGATATTCTGCTCAACATACATTCGAACACCAATAAGTAATATAAATTATCGACTAACCAGGATACATTTTTTTGCGTTATATTGCATAAACATAATTTCAATATATGAAAGACACCATATTAGCAAACGGCATCAAATGCTGTTACGTGATCCTCGGTCATACACAAAAACATTATGAAATATAACACAATACGTTGCACATTATGTTGCAATATGATTACAATTACATTGTTTTTTATTTACTACACTTGCGGTCAGACTTGAGTAAATTAATGCATCGATATTGGCATAAACGGTGTGAGAAGCCTTGTCATAGAATGTTGGGAAACTCAGCAAATAAATGTCCGAAGTTTAAGTCGGATAATATCATATGACACGTGTATTTACAATTCCTAAATTTCGAATCGTTTCTTTTGATTTTATGTCGATAATTGAAAATTTGTTTGGCGTATCCCCGAATCAAATCTTTTAACCGGTTTATTTTATGTGCGATTGGCATGATGTTACGGTCGTATGTTGTATTGCTCAAGGATGTCGGATATGTGTAACATTTACACATTACACAGTAATGATCGCTATTATCAACGAAATCAAAATCTCTTCCTTCATATATAATATGAGTAACGTCAGGATGAAACCTGACAGTTTTATACATGATGGTCATACCCCGTTCTTTTCGTAGTGTAAATATGAGGTTCCTCCGAAAATTCATCTCACATTTTATGGTCCAATCGATACACTTGGAAACTGTTCTAACGCAACACTTTTCGAACTTAAATATCTCAGTTATGCGTTAAGATTTTGATTTTAAATTGTATATGTGATCATTTTATTACACTCTTAGCAAATCATTTATCCTTGACGATCGGACGCTTTAGCACGTGTGGTATGCATGGTTTTATCTTTTTGCACGTGGAAATGGTGAAACGCGATATTATTCTAAATTTATTTCGATTTCAACATTTTCATCAAAACAATCATACAGCAGATACTCACTTCATGATTGATTTCAAACGTTATTGATGTTCATATTGATCAACATCGCCGTCAAGACAGTTATAAACATGCACGACGATTTCCCACAGTGCAGAGTTTCCCACAGTGCAGAGAGACGTCATCTGCAAACACACATCCTCAGAAACGTCAAGTGATATTTATGATTAATCTCGCAATATCCAATTAAGGGGAAGCGAAGTTTCTAATAAACTCGTTGGAAATATTAAGGGTTGGTTTGGGCGGTTCTGAAGGCGACATTTACCTTTGTCAGTCCAATAAACGCTAGCTTGCGAATATGTTAAACGACACACTGCACATTCCGGATACATTTTTTTCGTTAGAACAGCGGGATTCATAGGGATTATTACTTGACTGTGGTATTCCGGTATGATGCTTCGGAAGAGTTGATTGTGTGATGTTGTATATCAAGAGCCGGTAGAGTTCACACAATCAACGTGTACTTTAAATCTTATCACACTACCACAGCCATACAAAAATTTCCGTTTATTATATACCTTCTATGATAAAACACAACAAAGTATAAGTATGAATACATTCTTACGAACAAAACAACAGTATATAAGCTACGCGAATATAAAGGTGCCGTCATGACGTCTTAATGACGTGAACATTAGTAAGACTCAATAGTAATTGAAACGCAATTGGATATCACATATTATATCGGTCGGTTACCTTAATAACACCAGGATTTGTTTTCGATTGTCTATAGGCATAATTATAATAAAGGCAGATATGTCTTTTTCAATCGAGTTCTCACCACATTGTTATCGTATCTTAGCATGATGAATTTGACACAATACATGAATTATTCTTTGGCGAAAGAATATTAGTAGAAAAGGAGCTTCACCACTTAGTTTCAGAGTTTTTGTCATTGGTCTTTCTCTCAAAGAGCAACGTGTCTTTACCAAATACAAACGTTCCGATTGTAATTGTTGTGTGTAACTAGGATCTTGTTTGTCGCATAAAATATTGCAAGGCATCATATATAGTTATCCGAAACATTTATAACAACAATAGTATCTAAACAGTGATCTACAAATTGCTATGACTAAAGATAAAATAACCCGCCCACCGAAAGTAACGTTTTGGTTACCATTCAATTACGAGCAGTACGCAATTTGTCTTCCGTACAAATAATTGAAACGAGATTTGCAACGTCCGGAAATAAATGAGCATTGGATTTATTTATTTTTTATTTATGTGAGATGATTTTATTGTGATTTAATCATTTTAACCTTCAGTTTGAATTTATGAACGTCATCGGTGTTATTATAATGTGTCGTGAATGAATTGCAATCGAAAATTGTTTGTATAATTAGTAGCGATTGTAATTTTACCTTTATGCGATATGAAAATATTTTGTATCTATTGTTTCTTAATTATTCCCAACAATATGTATATATATTTTAAGACAATACCCTAAATACATTACTCGACACTAAATAGCAACATTTAATGACCGTATTAATGTGTACCTTCCACGTGCTTTCCACTTCATAAATATACTGAAATTTGACTGTAGTTCAATATAAATATCAATAAAAAAACATTATGTCAAATGCAGCAAAAGTAAATATTGAACTAGAATATAATGGACTCGTCAAATCACATGTTGTGTTTTGATTGCTAATGAGTGTTTGGTAAATGCAGACGTGCCACACATTAAGAACCTAACATGACTTTTATCTTGTTATTGCAACTCTTGCTCCATAGTATTTATATTAATCTTCATTTAATATTTCGAATACATATATGTGATGAAAACATAAACTGGATAGCACAAGCCTTTGAAACGAGCTGAAACGTAAATCAATTTTCTACACTTTTAATTGAGTTGTATGCTTAAGATGTTTTGCACCTGATGCTTAATAAGTTGAGACCAAATATTATCCGGTTAATTATTAAGGAGATTGTAACCATTAAGGGTTTAAAGTATTCGTCAATTTTATGTGTATGCGTACACGCCTTTAAACTGGTTAAAATTCCCAATCGTGCCGATGAGGTGACCTTTACTTTAATCATATTTATGTTAAATGTTGTGTATGTGTATGGTTTGTCCTTTGTACAGGACCTTAATCACCTACTTTAACCCATTTATGCCTAGTGGACTCTCCCATCCTTCTAAATTGGATCAATTTATTACCAAAATTAGGGATGTCTTGTATATTTATTTCTTTTTTTAGAATATTTCTTACAGAAATTCCTTTAAGCAAACAGCGCAGACTCTAATGAGACGCCGCATGATGCGGCGTCTCATCTGGGTCTGCACTGTTTGCCAAGGCCTTTTTTCTAGACGCTAGGCATAAATGGGTTAAATGAAAGCCAAGCGGATGTAAAAACCATTTTTATTCTTGTAAATGTTTCTGAAGTTTTATTTTCCCTGTATATAATCTCAATAGTAATAATTCAGTCTTACTCGAGTTTCCGATCGGGTTCATAAATAAATAAGTGCTTTACACACATGTTTGGTCAATAACAGACAGATAAACATCGAATGTCCTTTGCTGATTATTGCGTACAAACATGTCAAAAATAATTGTATGAGATATAGAATATCCAAAAACAATCAAGTATTTCTAAAAGATGTGTTTACCTTTATTAATATAATTTTAATTGGATCATTTAAAACTCATTGTCCATCATTTCTAAATTGGTTACCATGAAAGAAATTGTATATCAATGCAAGCACACTTAATCCCTAGCATTAGAAACAAGAGATGTCTTTGTCAGAAACACAATGTCCCTTAATGCGCCACTCTGATTACATTTTTTTACCTTTGACCTTGAAGGATGACCTTGACCTTGACCTTTCACCGCTCAAAATGTGCAGCTCCATGAGATACAAATGCATGCCGAATATGAAGTTGCTATCTTCAATATTGCAAAAGTTATGACAAAACTTTAAATTATATTAAAGTTTTGGACAGACAGACATAATGACAGACAGACAGACAATTGTGCAAAGCGTGAATCTTTCACACAAAACACATATACAGCTTTATTGTGTGTGTCTTTGTTCGAATTTTTGCTGATGAAGAAATATGCTTGTAGTATTGGCAAACATAAATTTTGCTGTATCACAAGCATTGGACGGACATATTTACTTAACTTTTTTTTAAACAATACAATATATAAAGTATTTACATACCAGTAGCATTGACTCCATTCAGTTATTTAATTATACAATGGAAATACAAACGAACTGGTTTATGAACCACAGGCATCCGTATTTGGGACATAAAGTATATGCCCATGCGGTACAATAATATAAATTTCCACTAATGAGCATTGGTGGTTCCGTATTATTACTATTATGGCCGTGTAAATAAGGCGGTTGACCATTTATTCTGTCTGTTACAACGTCTGATAATGTGTTAAACGTACAAAACATAAATCATATCATAACGTTCAAGGTAACAATTGATATAACGAAAACATTCTAGAATCGACTCGTGGTCTTCTGTGTGTGATGTTTATCTTTGAAAACCCCGTTTAGAAAACAGTGATAGAGCAATTGCATGTAACGTGATTCACAACTCAATCAGTGATTGGCTTACTGAACCCAGCTATTTTATGTCTTCGAAATAATTATTTTTATTTGTATTAATTAGAAATAGATTGATAGTCTTAGTTTAATTTGTGTGTGATGCAAATCTATTTACGTCTATTTTAATGAACTACGGTAGCAGGGCGTAATGGGTAAAGTGGTATATTTCAGGAACATATGACATATCTTTTTATAACTTGAAAACCAATCCATCCGAATACATGTCCCTGTACTCATCTCAAATTTCCCTTTATGATTGATTACTTAAGTATAAGTGCCCATGTTGATCAGCATTATCATCAAGACAGTATTTAGCATTCATAGCAAGTACCAACAGAACGGATCATGTCCTATTCAAACAAACATATTCAATGGCGTCAAGCAATCTATGGTTGATCAATCAATTACCTATTACTGTTTCCAATAAACGCTTCAGAACTATAAATATACTATTTTCATAGAACTGACAGCGAAATATTACACGTAAGATTCCAGAAACTGATTATTAAATGGAACTCTACTAAATAGCAGGATACTTGAACAAACAACATTCTAGTATATCGGACAATTATGTTTATATTGGTCCTGTTTTATCAATAAGGTAATTTCCGAATAGTTTCTTACATTAAAACCTGGCAAATTGGAATGTTGTAGTGGTCAATAAATTGAGGGCGTTCAATGTCTAGCCCATAACACATTTTTTATTCAACTTCTTTGCGGAATTCAAAATATGTTTGATACGTATCTCAAAGGTACAACACACTCACTCGCATTTATTAGTCAAGTTATTTGGTTACTAGTTAATATAAATGGGTATAAGATATCATCATATTCATGCAATGCTAATCGTTGAAGTCATATTACAATAATATCATTGCTATGAACGGTGATTTAGTTATTCAAATATGTTATCATATATCGTTCTGCATATCTCACTTTAAGCTTGTACTTCGTTTAGTAAAATATATTTTCTTTTCTATTGAATGTTTTTTCTTCTGATTAATCACTTCCTTATATCCGATTTTAATTCTATGATGATGTTTCTTCTAAAAGTATTTTTTCCAAACTTTCACGAACATATTTTCCGAGTAAGGATATGACCCCGATATTAAAAAATATATGACTCATTCTCGAAAATGGTCCAGCTCACTCTGTGAGTAAACGTCCTGTAACATGTATTGTTCGCGATATTGATTTGTATTGAAATCACAACGTCTCGGACAGGATACGATCTATGGCGAGACAAATCAGGTGGACAAGTTCAAAATGGCAACACCACTTGCTGCTGTGAAATCAGATTATAAAGTGATCATTGATGATTTACGGAGCTACTCAAGTACATTCGATGTAATAATAAGTTGCTGTTTGTTTACATTAGTAATTTAATTGGTGATTACTTACTGAGATAAACCAATTGTATTTGCAGAGAGTTTTGGATTTATCCGGCAGACACTTAGAGCAACAACGATTCACATTGTCTACCATGGACTAAAAGGACATGATATTATTATAAGGAGAATTATTAGCTAGTGTAGGATAACACATTAAGTACTTGATATGAATACTTTTTGTGTGTTTATTGTTGATACATTACATAAATATTAAATATTCGAAATACAATAAAAGCGTTTGAATTATAATATGATAACAAAATAACATATTGTAACAATAATATCTTGGAGAGATAATATCTCCACCAAACGCTCTCGCTGATCCTAAGCACAGTACCGCTCGGTTGCATAATAACATTTAGGTCACTAGAAATGATACAATGCATCAGAGCAAGCAATACTTATTATATGTGTGAACGCTCACTCGTGAAAGGAACCTAGCGTCAATTAATTTCAAAATGAGCAAATATTCCAACATCATGGTACGACGATCCCCTTCTGACCACGCCAAAGGGTACGTATTTCAACAACAATCTCTCAATAAAAGCTTGTTTCAACCTATACAAAACCATTCGAATGAGAATGGTATTGATCAGACCAATATAAATGTAGCTGCACTATTTTTATATTGTATTAACAGTATAGTTCAAAACCATTATATTTTGTGTTTTAAACAAGACTGAAAACAAGTTAAACTTAATAGCAATGCATTTAAACCAAAACTTAGCTTCCATGCAGTCAATGTATAAGCATATACTCTAAATGGATCATAATAACTCTGTCTTTAGTGCAATCAATTTTGTTATGTTAACCCTTTGAGCGCTGGAACCGGATTTTGAAGGCCTTTGCAAACAGTTTGGATCCAGATGAGACGCCACAGAACGTGGCGTCTCATCAGGATCCAAACTGTTTGCTATTCTGATAGTGGTCTTAGAAAAAAAAATCGAAGAAAGTGCTCATTTTAGAAATTCAGCAGACGACATTTTAGCAGATGACAAATTTCCCAGCATGCAAAGAGTTAATCATCATATCATGCATACGAGCATTATTGTATAACGTAATTGTATAGTTCACCGGTTTCAAGTGCAATATAGATCAACTTCATAAATTTTGAACATTTGAGTCCGATAGTCTCCACAATACAATTTCAAATTGAAAACTATTTGTTTTCATAATTTCTAAAATAATAAACAAGTCCGTATATATGTTTGTGTATATATTGCCTGGTTTTGGGGGTTGTTATTGTGTATCCAAAAGAAGGATAAATTCAAACATGTATAAATGGTTAGTGCTTTTCAATATATAAATCGTCGATAAAAATCGCCTTTAATTGACAACATTTACCCTTCCGTGAACATAGAAAACATAGACAATAAACAGATAGATAAAATGATGTTCAAAGCGGTCAAAATGCAAAACTATGCCGATTATTGACGCAATACTTTTTTATTTAAATCATACATCATTTTCTGCAAAATAGTCTTGAACAATGGTTACATAACACGAAACCACAATTCCACAGAGAAATCAGGAAAATTGAATTGCATAATTAATAAGGTGTGAAGTGGAAAAGAGAAGTCTCTTTCATTTAATCAAAAGCGAGAACCAGCGCTGGGTTTTGATGAAATAGTGCCGACTAAGACACTTCATAGAGAGAACTATGTTAGTGTCACTGAGTACTTGAATTTATCCGACTAGTTGAAGAAACTCTTTTTGAGACTAGTTTACGAGTTTCCCTCTTTCTGAGACGAGTGTCCGAGTTCCCTTCTATGAAATCATTTAGCTGTAGGATAAAATCGCGATACATGCATGTTACATTAGTTATGGTTTATCCAGACTATACCATTATATCAAATGACGTTTCATCGTAATCAAGCAAATGCGACTTTAATAAAGATCTAAACAGACATAAATCAGTAATAATTGATAAAACTACATTACAAAAGAAAACTCCTATGTATAACAGATGTTTAATAGGGCATGTATACAGACAAAGTTTTTTCTGCTTTTTTGAGATTCAGTCTTGTTTTAGCATATTGTAAATTTCTGCTTAAGAGCTTTCTTGTTTAATCCTGTCACGATAATATAACAATTTACTGATCAAAATAATTGTCCAAGGCACACAACTTCAGTGCAAAATTCATTGCGTAAACAAACTATATAAACTTCGGTGACACTACCTACTAATAAACAAAACTGTTCGTTATGAATAAATGAATACGTATTTTACCTTAAACATTTTTAAATATTGTATTGCATATAACAATAGTGACGAAAATAAGTGCATTTTTCATTACTGAAAACAAATGAAACGTAAATATCCAGATTTAGTATGCTATGCATTTTAACTCACTTGTGGAAATGATAATATATTTTGTCAGATGGACAGTGTTTGTTAGAAGAAAGCATATTCGGATACCTTTCATGCAATGTGGACGTTATGCTCATGATGAGATCTTATTCCGGCAAAAGCACCGCTTAGTTCTACAAGAGTGTTGATCGTTCCTAATGAATTCCTTCATTGAATCCATTGACATATGTCTCTGTCCCGGTAGATTTGTAGAGATATTTGGTTGGCAAATCAATCTTGTTTCGACGTAATATATCCGCTTGATTAACCCAAATATGCCGAGTGGACTCTCCCATCCTTCTAAATTGGATCAATTTATTTCCAAAATTAGGGATGTCTGGTAATATTAATTTCTATTTTTAGAATATTTCTTTCAGAAATTCCTTTAAGCAAACAGCGCAGACCCTGATGAGACGCCGCATCATGCGGCGTCTCATCTGGGTCTACACTGTTGGCCAATGCCTTTTTTCTAGACGCTAGACATAAATGAGTTAAAGGATTGTTGGAATGCATTACATTTATTGAAAGGTTAGACCAGGGGAAACGTGGTTTATATATGGTAATTGTACTGTTATAAATTCCAGTTTAACTGATTTCCTTTGGTAAAATAGACACTTAATCCAAATAAATCTACTTGATGCATTACAGGTCAATAAGCGTTAAAGCAATAAAATACAATAATCGTTGCAATAGCAAAGTTCGTGAAAAAAGATTTTATTTCGTGATAATTTGTAAGTCGCAATACATCATGCTTAGGTGGCTGAATACATTTGTTCATTTAGGACTTTTCATGTATGTTTTCTTAAATACAATGAACACTTAACTTTACAGCAATATATTCTTTTTCAAACACGATATTTTATTATAAATACAACTGTGTAAGTGTGTATTGATTTCGTTTGCACATTCAACCATAACAGCAAAATATGTGTTGATCATCGATACAGTTTTATTTATTTTTCTTTATTTTAAAGACTTTTTTATGTACTGATATTGATTTCGTAACAAGAAAGTTATTTTATAACAAAAAGGTTATCGGACGTGTTTTAGGATCTTGTTATTCGTATGCGGCGTTTATTGTATGGACCTTAAATAGTAGTTGAATGCACTAAACTAGTTACTTTTGGATACATATGGCTTCCAGGCGCCAACTCGAAATATAGCAGGTGGCCATAAATACATTATTCAAGATGACTGACCTGTTTTTCGCAATTATTGTGACAACGTCGTCTTAATGAATTTTTGCAACACATGTTACGAATGCCTTTCGACGTTTTTGTTTTAGCTGTATATTGTGCATTTGCTTAACACAGCACAGCCATTAAAAAGTGTGTGCTGAAGACATTCATTTTATAAAGATATGGCCACAATTATTTTCTTCGACTGTGTTCTTTACCATCGACTCTGTGCTATACTATAATCATTCGACCAAATACTGTAGTAAAATCCGTCGACAATATACTAAACTATAATTTACTAGAAACTTTAATGTCAAACTAAATAACGAACTATTACAAAGCAAATAATGTTTCTTTCAGAAATCAACCAGCAACCAAACACCTTAATGTATTATAACACGTCGAAAATATTAAGAACATGGGTCGGATATCTGTGCTATGACTAAATTGTTATTTAATCCTCCCTATTCTTAATACGGTATTCATATGAATTTTAACTAATAAGTGACACTAATTATATTGACAAAATTAATGGGAAGGGTGTATTACGCATAAAGTAACGGAAATAAAAATCTTTCTTATTTTCAACAACAAATCGCCCTGATAAGAATATACAGGCTATGTGCATGCGTTACCACGATATATTGTTGAGAAACAAGACTAACCACGTATGTTACTTGATGGTAACATATTATTTCAGTCATATAATGACGGAATTCCAGTGTGTTGCATCTCTGTGTGATTACTTTGAAAATTCGTTTACCACTTTTGATGTACAAATCGGACATTATTTTCATCAGTGTTCTGGAACGTGGAATGCAAAGAGCAAAGCAACCAATGCTAAAACTGATTGATCAGCATTGCGTTATCGTGTTTGTTTAGGGTGAAAACCATGTTAAGAATTTGCTAATTGTGCATAAGCATGAACCACGAACAGTTCGTGAAGGCGCTTTGGCTTCGCTTGAACCCGCTAATACAAATCCAGTATGTATTAGCATTGATTTGAACGTGTATTGCTCGCGTTGTTGCTTACATAAATGCAAAGCAATTAAAATAATTACAAAATAAAAATGAGCTAATTCAATGCTGCACAATACGGTTCTTGGTGTAGTGTAGTCGGATTTGCAAAAGTATTGCATTTTCTTGGCAAGGCATGTGCCTAGACCTGAATTGATTGTATTATCACCGACCATAACAATACTGACGTGTCGCCAAAGAATGATTGGAAACACAGCAGGTCAATGTCAAGCTAATCAGTAGGATGATAACTATTTAAATTAACGTCTTAAGAAATGTCGACAATGTTTACGATTAATCTGACAATTACCATTGATGTTAATATGCTGTTTTTACTTAACTCTTTGAACCTTTAAAGCCATGGTTTGCACTTATCCGAAGGTGAACTATTATACAAACGTATACATGTTCTTAATTATCTTTTCAGCTGAAAGTTTCTTGGAGTTGCAGGACACAGGAAGATATTGCATATGTAAAATTTGTAGTAGACCAAGCAAACTTTTCTATTTCGGTCGAGTACTTTTAATGTGTACTTTTTACATGTAATTGTTACTAAACAAAACGTTACTGGCCCAAAACATAATACATGATCTTGCAAATAGTCACTGGAAGAACATTTGTGTACCTCGATGTTTCATTTCAAAATATAAATATAGTAAATTAACAAAACTGTGTATATGTAAATGTATTTTTAATTTGTCTTGTATGCATTTGTATCCATGGTTTCCTAATTAACATAGTAAAACGCAAGTTATTTACACAATAATGATAATACATTGTGTAAGAAACCAATGACTTAATCATTCTTCTTAAAACACAAAGATCGCATTTTATGACCGCTTAATTTTGTTCTCAGAGAAATTTGCACTTTTTCACTATACTTAACAACACAAATCGATAAACTAAATATGTAACAACTACTAACGGATGTAGCGAAGGTAAATGTGTTACTAGATTAGTGCGCAAACATCATTACACATATGGTGGTATGTTTGTTAATGATTGTTTGGTAAATAATAACGTTCTATAGTTTAAGATCCTCGTTCTGATAATGAGTTTGCTGGTGCAGCTGCAGTTACACATTGTTTCAGGTATCTTCTATCCGTCTTCTATCCATTGTATCATTTTAAGAACGCATTAATGAAGCTGAGTAACGTCTACCGTTTTACTTGATGCATCAGATAAAAATATAAAGATATTACTAAAACGAGGAATACACTGTTAACCCAAAGAATAGTGTTAACACTGCAATTGATATTAAATGTCGTCATAAGTAAATAACGTTTGGGCTATTGTTAACATACTGGCATATGCATAATTACTTGTCATTAATTGTGCTATGTTATAAAAGTTAGCCTTATATCGTACGTAGTCTAAAAATAAAATTTGCAAATTGAGTCATGTATCTTATTTGTTTATAAACAACTTGACCGTTCAAAACACGAAACACCAACAAATTCATTTCATAAAAACTAATATATTTAATAAATGTTAAAGCTCGTCCAATGGTTATTATCTAGTTAGTTTGCATGTTAATGTGACCGGTATTTGACATCGTTTGTAATTGAATTCATAATTGCTTACCGGAGAAGACATCTTCTTGAATCATTTGTCTTGTTCTTGTAATGAACTCAAATTTTCATCTTTACAAGCCAAGGTCTATGATAAAATCAAACAGCGCTAATGGCGTTATTATGTTTCCTCATATCGTTGCAAAATTGTTTCGTTTGATAGCTAGTGTTTTTTATTTTTTGTGTACACCAACATTGCTGTAAAATATAGTAAAATACGAATGGAATATTTATCCTTAACTAAATGTAAACAAAATAAGACTACATCACCTTAAAAGGATATCAATATATAAAGATAAACGTTTTATTTGAAAAATAGATACTACTGCCGAAATTCACATGCAAAAATAACAGAAGCTGTTAGTCCTCAAAAACGCACATAACGTGTACATGACGCACGCAATTCATTAATAGTTCATATATATGTTTATCTTATGGCATGCTGTTGTTCGTTATGTAGTAACAAGCTTGTAATATTGACACTACTACATGTCCTGTGCAATACCATACAAATTGTGCGCATATATTTGTCATCAATCGAAGTACATTCGATCAGCATTGTATGTAATGAGCATTAAACAGACGAAATAAAACACGAACTTATACATGGGTATTGAAGTATTTTTGCATGTGGTACTCTCATATATAATTAAGAAAACATCCACTAATGAGCATTGATGCTGACGTATTATGATCCTATAATTACAGCAGTTTGTTTTTACTACGAGATTACTGTGGATAATTGCGTTACTGGTGTGACATACTAAATAAGTAAAAGTATTGACATGTGAGCTTTCATTTTATCACATGCTATACCTTGTTTTCAATGTAATACAGACATAACGTATTTTTTTATATTACACGTGTGATATACAACATTCTTAAGCGTTTTCATTGGCTACAGAATCAATAACTAAACAATCGCATGGCTTTTTTTTGTGAAATGACGTCACGATAGCAAACAACTTTTAGATCTATCAGCATTTGTTGGGTCATATAAGATGTATTTTATTTAGTTTAAAAGCATGTGATAAAAAAGATCTGACACTCGTTGTCATATCATACCATATTTTATTAAACTCGTCCAGGAAATTCGTTAGTAAGCTCGCCAAAGGCTCGCTACTAACACAATTCCTGAACTCGTTTAATAAAATATGGTATGATATGACAACCTATATATATTGACCGACCAGTCAGTCCAACAACGTTGATCGGAACAAAGTTGTCCAAAAGTAATCATATGGTGCGTTGTTATATTAAATATAAATAACATGATAGTCTGCAACATAATTTATAAGCTCAAGCTAGTACAAAACACATTTTTCTATTTAAAAAACCTCTAGCATAATATGTACAGTTATCCATTTAGTAAAACGCTAATAAAGAAATGTGAAAGTAAACTAATTTGGTTAAACAACTATGCAATAAATATTTGAAGTTAAATATTTAACTGATAAAAACACACACATGCATGTAGCACTGAAACAAAATACATGTTTTTGACATGATACGCTGTAAATAAAAGAAATACGAATAAAACCTGTTTGTCAGTAAAAACACTTAAATTTGAATATACGGTATATTTGCATAGGTTACATTATATATTATTCAGTGACACAAATAATCACTAATGAGACTTGATAGTTGACACATTTTATTATTTCCATTTAATGACGGCAGTCAAGTTATTTTATGCGTTTGGTTACTACGTTAAATAACTGTTTTACACCTATGGCAAACTAACCGGACCACTTGATAGGAAGTCCAAACGATTCTGTAACGGATTCGTTTTTTTTGTCTATGATGACATCAGTGTTTGGCATTAATCGACAGTGCTATTATACATAGCCAGGAGGGTTTCTGGCTACTCTGGAATCTGCTTATTAGTAACCAGTATTAAATTCAATTTTTGTGAACGGATATATATGTGTTGTTCCAAAATATATAATATCATACAATGAAAATAATTATAATGTATATTGATATATGGAGTAATGTTTAGTTTTTCTTCTCAACATAAAGTTGAAAGGAAATAGTCATTTAGTATTGCATGACAAAACAAAGTAAATAGTATTTGTAGTCTATTCACGTGTTATAGTTTCCACGGCACCATGTTGACGAATGACATCAAAGGATATTATCTGATCGTCGATAATAACACTCATAAAATAATGTAACTCCGCACAATGCGTTGCAGCTAATTATCTCGAAATAGGAATGCAAACGCATTGAAGTGTATTGTCCAGACATGCGATCAGACTTGCGTTAATTTGTTAATGGTCATCTGCTTTAATATTGTGAAATGTGTCAAATAATGATTTCCAATTGAAATCATGTGCCATTTTTTTCGTTTGATGATAACAAATTGCATTAACAATTGTTAATGTTCTAAAACATAGCATTTGCATTATTGGCAATTTATTTTACTCATATTTGATTAGCCGCCTTAATAAACTTATGAATGTTTTGGAATACTGTTGCATCGTATTTTTAATTCTAAAAGATGATTTGTATGTTATAACAAAGAACTGAATCAAAACATCTTCCTTACGAAACAAACATAAGTACTCTGTTCACTGGATTAAAAGTGTTCATTTAAAGAGGACACACGTTCTTTGAAGATTTAATTCGAACATAAATCATGTTATCGTTAACTCCACATCAAGCAATACTATGGCGTAGCTGTTATGGTAGCCATTATTATATTGAAGGGTTGTAATGGTAGCAAATGTATTGATGATATATGCCCTTCTATTGCAGTAGAAGGGTTTGTTATTTTAAGGGCAACACGTACATAATTAACTCAACCCATGTGCCAGTAAGACAATTGCATTAATTCGTTGATTCATGTTCCAATCTCAAGTGACCCAACGTGATTGATGACAAACGTCCTGTCTATATTAATCAATATAGCCGTCAAGACAAAACTAAGCATGCACTGCCATTGCCCACACACTAGAGCGAGAGGTCTTATTCAAAGAAACGTCTGCCAAAACATCGAGCGATGGTTATGATTAATCTTACAATTACCCATTGCGGAAAAGCGCAGTTTCAAATAAATGCTTTAAAACTTTAAAGGCATAAGGTGTGTGCAAATCTGTTATAGACTTTTTAAACACATATATTTTGAATACACGACTCTACACGTTGTAGAATGTTTTTAATTGTTGGCAAATGTCTGACAGCAACACGTGATATATGCAACTCCGGAGTATGTGGTATCGTGGTAAAATAAAATAGCAATGTTTATGTTGATAACTGCCCATTTCAGTATAGTTCTATTTACGTTATCATGTTTACGTGCATGTGTAGTGAGCATGAACTGGAAAAAAGCTCCGTTTATGTATTGGTAACGTTAGGAGACAGAGTGTGCATTTTAAACGTTTAATTTAGACAAAATAAGTTGTATTAAATTGAGTTCTTGTACAATTGATATCTTATTATTTTTGTAAGATCATTTTATTAAAATAAACTTGTTCAAACGACATATATTTATTACGTTCTGATTTACAAATATAACATGGGTTTGTCTTCTGGAGCAATTAAATACCATATGTAAGTATAGTCATCAGGTTCTCTATTGCACTAGTAACTGAATGGTTTCGACGAATCCCAACAAATATTGCATGTTATCGCCAAAGTTTATATCTTCTTAACGATCGTCTTTCCTAAATGAATACGAATTAAGGCTTTGGCATACTTTTCTTGGGTTTGATTCGATACCTGTCTTTCTATAACCATCCAAATTTATGTTACAATCGTATATAAAAAAAAAAATGTTTTCCGTTTTGCAAAACTGTTCACCTATTTCCGTCTCCGTTGTTCATATGTGTTTTTCATATTAGCTTACGCGTCTTACATAATCATAAGGACTTATAAGTGAATTAAATTATTCCATAGTTGATGTATGGTATCCACGAGTCTATATTTGCCAATTATACAGATATAAATCGTGAAAAACTGAATCCTTTGTATAATGATCTTATCAAGATGAATATTGCATTCGTGTTATTGATTAAGGATATTTAATTCTAGTGCGGTTTTACTTTCTTCACCTTAAATGTATTTTAACGCACGGATCTCGTTATTTATGAATAAATATGGCTTCTAGGCGCCAACTCGAAATATAGCATGTGGCCATAAATACATTATTCAACATTACTGGCCTGTTTTTTGCAATACGATTCGTAGAATGAGTTTTCCATGTGCAATTGTTTGTGTTTCATGTGTTTAATATCACGTAATAATAAATTAATATTTTAGGCAATTTAAGAATGAATGTGCAAGTTAATCATGAGAACGTCGTGTTTATGAATTATTCAACCACATGTAACAAATGCATTTCGCAGTTTTTTGTTTGAGTTGTATATTGTGCATTTGCTTACCACAACATATGTTCAAACAACAAAGTCATTAAAACGTGTTAACTGAAGATAAGTATTCATTTGATAAAGGTATGGCCACAATGATTTCCTTCTACTATGTACTAAAGTATATTACTTCGACTCTATACTATAACCCTTTTAGTAAAACTATAGTATAATCCTTCGACCCTGAACTATACTATAATCATTCGACCAAATACTGTAGTACAATCCTTCGACTATTTACTGAACCATAATTTACTAGAAACTGGAAGTTCAAACTTAATAATAAAATGTTACAAAGCAACTGTTGTTTCGTTAAGACATTTATCAGCAACCAAACACATCAAGTTGTAAACATAAGTCGAAGATATTTAGAACATGTGTCTGAAATCTAAGCTATGACTACATAGTCATTTTGTCTTTTAATTCCGAATCCACTATTCAGTTAGATGTTCACTTATTATTGACACAAATAATACTCATTAAATAACGGTAAAGAATCAAACTTGTTTTGAACAATACATCGGCCTAATAAGAATATACAGGTATATATATCATGTGTTACCACGATTTATTTTTGAGAAACAAAACGAAACACGTATTTACATTGACGGTAACATATTAGTTCAATCATGTCATGACGGAATTTCAGTATTTTGTCTCTCTGTGATTAGGTTGTTTAACTTAATTGAACCTGCTTTTATGTATCCAGTATACATAAGCATTGTTTTGAACGTATTATACGTGTTGTTCATGAAACAAATACAAACAATTAAGTGGATTAGAAAATAATAATGCGCTAATGCGATACTGCACAATTACTTGTTGTAGTTTAGTCGGATTGCAATATCAATTCAGTTAATTAACCAGAAATGCGCCTAGTTCTGAGTTTATTTTATTGTCACCGACCATAACAATGCCGACGTGTTGCAATAGAAAGGTTGGAAACCCAGCAAGTCAATGTCTATCTAATCAGTCGGATGATAACTATTCAAACTAACGTCTTCAAGAATGTCGACAATGTTTACGATTAATCTGACAATTACCATTTATGTTAATGTGCTGTTTCCACTTAACTCGTTAAACCTTTAAAGCCAGAGCTTGCACTTATACAATCAATACCGTATACTGCATAATCAATAGTACGGAAAGGTTATTGGCATAGCAGGACACAGGACGATATTGCTTATGTTAAATATGTTAGTAGACCAAGCACAATTGTCCTTTTCGATTGTAACTAAGCAAAAAGTTACTGGCCCAAAACATTATACATGAGCTTGCAAATAGTTTCTGGCAGGACAATGATTCAAAGATTCAAACAGTGTACCTTAATGTTTCATTTCAATATGTTTATATAGTAAACAAAAATACATCTAACTGTACTTTTAATTTGCCTTTTGTGCATTTTTATTTCTTAAATAACACAGTAACACACAAATTATTAACACAATTATGAGAATAAACTGTGTAATAAACCAATGAACTAAAGTATTGTTCTTGAAAGAAAACAGCTTCATTTTATGACCGTTAAAATTTGTTATCAGAGAAAAAAAAATATATACTTTAAACCACAAATCGATTCAATATATATGTAACAACTACTAGCGGATGCAGCGAAGGTAAATCTTTTACTAGATTAGTGCGCAAACTTAATTATAAATGGGGTAGTTTCTTTGTTAATTATTGTTTCGTGAATAATAACGTGGTATAATTTAAGTATCGTTCTATTAATGAGATTGCTAGTGCAGCTGCAGTTTCACGCTGTTTAAATATATTCTATCCATTGTATTATTTAAAGAACGCATTTATGAAGCTGAACAACGTCTGCCGTGTTACTTGATGCATCAAATAAAAAATATATAGATATTACTAAAACGAGGAATACACCCAAAGAATATTGTTTACACTACAATTGCAAATAAATGTCGTCATAAGTAAATGACGTTTGGGATACTGTTAACATCCTGGCATATGCATAATTACTTGTCATTAATTGTGCTATGTAATGAAAGTTATCCTTATATCGTAATAAGTCAAGCAATAGCATTCGCAAAATAAGTCGTGTATCTAACTTCGTTTATTAACGACTTAAACGTACACAACGAGAGACTCAGGTAAATTCATTTAATAAAAAATGATATATTTAATATTTCTTCAAGCTCGTTCAAATGTAATTATCCAGTAAGTATGTATGCAAATGTGACCGGTATTTGACATCGTTTGTAATTGAATTCCTTATTGCTAACCGGAGAAGACATCTTCTTGAATCATTTGTCTTGTTCTTTTTATGAACCCAAATAATAAGTTTACTAATACAAGTCTATGAAACAGCGCTAATGGCATTATTATGTTTCCTGAATTTGTTTAAATATTTTTTGTTTAACGCAAGTTTTAAAAGTTAATGTTATTAACTTGTGTACATCAATATGATTGTACAATTTAATATGGTGAATATGATAAAATGACAATAGTATGTTGATTCATTACCAAATGGAAACAAAACAAGACTACAGTACCCTTACACCATATAAATATGTTATGATAAACGTTTTATGAAATTCACATGAAAAAGTATAGAAGCCGTATGTCCACGAAAATACATCTAACACGTTACGGGTACATAGCGCATGCAATTTCTAAATAGTTCATAAATATTATCTTATGGAACGTTGTTCTTCGAAATGTAGTTATATGTTTTTGTTATTGACCAATACATAGTTTGTTGTACCATACAATATGCATGATGCGCGCATAATTGTCATCAATCGACGTACATGCGATTGGACTTCAACAGATGAAATAAAAACATGAACTTGGTTTTAACAATTAACACAACCTTATTGGGTTAATTAAGTATATTTGCATGTGGTACCATCATTTATCATTAAAAAGGTATTCACTAATGAGCATTGATGGTGAAGTATTATGATCGTGTTATGACAGTAGTTTGTAATTTCTACTTTCCGGGATTACTGTGGATAAATGTGTAACTGTAGTGACATACTATATTAGTCATAGTACAGGCCATTGAGGGCCTCCTTTCGTTTCAGAGACCTACCAGTCAGCCCAAAAAGGTGGTCGGACCGAGGCGGTCCGAAAACAATCACATTTTGCGGTTCTATTGAATATTAATTATATAAGTAATATTGTTGACATCTGAGGGCCTCCTAATATTATATTGACCGACCAGTCAGCCCAAAAGCTGATCGAAACAAAGCTGTCCAAAAGTAATTACATTTTGCTTGTTTTTTTGAATATTAGTTACATGACAGTCTGTAACATAATTAACAAGCACAAGCTAGTACTAAACACATTTTCTATTTAGAACATAACTAGTATAATACGAACAAGTATCAATTTATTAAAACACCAAGAAGTATATTAAACCAATTCGGTTAAATAACCATGCAATGGATATTTAAACGAATTATTTTAACTGATATACAAACACATATTTGAATACATGTAGAAATTTAATTAAAAAAAAAAGTTATTGAAATGTCACGCAGTAATTAAAAAATACAAATCTTGTTTTGAAGTATAAAAAAAGCCCTAATATGAATATGCAGTCTATTTTCGTGGGTTACAACACTGTATAATTTAGTTGCAAAACTCACTTATAAACCTCGATAAGTGACATATTTTATATTGGCAATTTAATGACGGCAACCACCTAATGTGTCATGTGTTTAGTTACCACTTTTACACTTATGAAAAACTTAGCGAAAATAATTCCTATTATTGTTCTGAATTACTGGATAGGAAGTTCAAACGCTTTTATAACGGATTCTCTTCTTTGTCTTGTTTTGTTGCTTATGATAATATAACCATTTATCGAAAGTGCTATCATACAGCTCATAAACAAATCTGGATACTCTGGAATCGCTTTAATAGCAACCAGTATTTATTCAATGTTTGTTTACGGATGACGTGTGTTGTTCCATACGTAAAAATATATTATATCATGCAACGAAACTAATTATCATATATATTGATATGTGAAATAATATTCAATTTTTTTATCTGAAGGCGAAAAGAAATAAGCATTCCTTATTTCATGATAAAAATAACACATCATATTTGTAGCCTATATACGTTGCATAGTTCCCACGGCACCATGTCGAATAATGACATCAAAGGATACTATTTGATCGTCGATGATATTTCTTTGCTGTAATCATCTCGCAATAGGAATGCAAAAGCTTTGTAGTTTATCGTCCAGCCATGCATTAATTCCGTGTGATGACAACACATGGTTAGATTATTCACGATAACTATTGTTCTTTAACGTAGCATTTGTATTATTAAACATTATCCATAATTATATAATTAATTTGTCTTTTATCTGATAAGCAGCCGTAATGAGTGAATGCTTTGGTAAAACGTTGCATGCGTAGTTTGTATCCTTAACGAGGCTTGTATGCGAACATGTAAAAACGAAATTCGCTTTGATCATCTCAATCAAAAGAAATTCCTTCCGAAACAGAATTACTATGTTCTTGCTTAAAATGTAACATATCAGATTTATCTAATAGTGCTATGTCATAAATAAGTAAAATGAAAGTGTGAATAAAAGTTACGTTTTCTTAAAGAAAATATTCATTGATATATAAACTCCAAACATCGTGTACAATCGTTTTGTGCATTTGAATTTGACACTAGTTCATAAAATATTTAAAATGAACGTACAGCTTTTTAACTTAAATATCGATAGGTTATTATTATAGACCTAATATTGGTAATATATATCCTTCTATTGCAGCACAAGAGTGTGTTGTGTTAAGGGAAACACATAACGAATTACACAAACTCTGTGCCGATGAAACAAATGCAATCATACGTTGATTCATATTCCCATCTCAAGTGTTTGTACGTGATTGATGACAAACGTCCCGTCCATATTGATCAAAGTAGCCGTCAAGACAACACTAAGCATTCATGGCCATTGCCCACAAACTAGAGCGAGAGGTCTTATTCAAGAAACGATCTTCCGAAAATACAAGCACTCGTTATGATTAACTTAACAATTACCAATTACAGTTTCCAAAAATAGCTTTGGAACTATAAAGGCATGGTTGGTACAGATCTGTTAGGGAGATTGTTAAAACATAGCATTTGAATACTCGGTTTCGATTTTTTTAATTGTTGGTGAATGTCTGATAACAAATATAACATATACAACTTTGAAGTATGTGGTATCGTGCTAATTTAACGAATCATATAAAGCAATATACAGGAAAATATATTTTATCATGTTGATAACTGTACATTTCAAACGTTGCACGTATCTAAATATATGTATGTATGTACAAATAATTTGAACATTCAAACACACGCGATCCATGTCCATTTTGCTTTGCGGATAGTGTTCTGTGTGAACTATGGTTTAGTTTTGTCATGCATCGTCATACTCAATCTTATTTTGGTACTTGAATTATTGTATGTGGTCAAATGAGAAACAAAATTACAAGAAAGCGACCTGTAGCTGCTTGAAGCATGTTGAGATGAATAGATGAATAGTTTACAAGGGGTCATGGGAAACCACGTTGTTTGCATGAGCCGGAGGTGCATGCTTGTTGTAAGCACTATACAGATGAACATAATACATTTGCAATTATGTCATTGTTTATTTATTACACGAGTTCGTATGCAAGAAAGAATTAACATAGTTTTAGCATGTTCCTTCATCTACACAAACAACATATAAGACTAGTTTTATTTAGGTATATGCATACAGGCATTATTGACATGACAGAAACAGTTATATTTGTTCGTTTTATTATTTTTATCAGAACGTCAATCCTACAGTTCTTATGAGTAAATGTGACCGCTACATGAGATTGTTTGTAATTTCATTTTATCTTGCTCATCGCGGTATACATTAGGCGGGTTCAAATTCCTATTTTTTCTTGTCACGAATTCATGTTAATTTTATTTGTTTGAAACGGTATATAGTTAAACAGTGCTAATGACGTTATTGTTGTGAATGTGTCGACGTTTCAATCCTGACATCATGCATATGGAATGTATAAGCACATTTCCTTCGCCCTAAAGCGGGGTCCTTATGTTACCATATGCTATCCTGAAACGTTAGATATGAATTTCTTTCGGTATGAATGTCATAAGCTCATAAATATTAATTTAAACGTGTTTTATATAATATGTCGTTAATTTAAACTAACACCTCGATGTTGTAGATAAGGATGTATTACTTTAAATCGAGTTTATAAATTTTAGAACGTCTCTTAATTCAATAGAAAGAATACCGTGAAAATCCAGAACCATTATTTAACTACTTTTAACGCACGATTTCTACGAAAGGCACGTTTTAGAAACTACAAAACGTTTGAACGTTGAAATTTATACAACATAAATAATAAGTTGTTTTAAACAAGGCATGCGCGCATGTTTATATGTTCGATTAGGAGTATAAGAAAAACATTTTGATGCATTAAAGGCTAATAAAAAGTCACGTAGAAAAGAGCATATAAAATAATTCGTTTAAGTACACCAAGCTCCAAATACAGCATAAAAGTATGTGTGCGTGCATGGCCATACTTAATTATTACTTTGATAACCATCTAAAGAAATAAGATGGGTTTTTTCTTCTCTCTTTATTATTACTCTTGATTATCGTTTTACATTTATGGCATCCTAAACACAAATTATTCCCTTCAACGTTAATGAACACTAAATATTAACGCAAATAAAACGAGAGGGAACTGTAAGTGAGTCGTAGTTGGAATTTATCGATAATACAATGGCATGTTATACCAACAATTCGTGCAGTTTCTGGTTCCGTTAGTGCGTGCTAATAAGTACCAATATATTTGTCGTGAAGTGATGGTATCGGTGAATACTTTAGGTGTATAGCCGAATGTTATTCTATGGATTTTTGGGGTTCCCATTATTAAATGTTATTTGGTGTGCATGGACCTTATTGATATATACACATGACAGGATTTTATAAAGCAGATTTGATTGTATGTTCAGCAAATGGTTCAGGCCTCCAAGACGACGTGTTAACTAATTACATCTGATTGTCGATGACATTTTATGATGCGTCACTGTGGCGTTGCTTTACTTTTAGCAAAATGAATGCACGGGTGTTTACATGTATTGACCAGACATGTACATGAAAGTTAATTAGTCATTTGTATTTTGTTGTGGAACATATTATCATAGAATGATTGGAAATTCAACAAACCAATTTCAGAGATCTTCATTGGATACTCACATAGGGTAAGTGCATTTTCAAATACGTGTACAATATGTTGTTTAAACGTTTTCATATAAATCTATGGTATGTTTCTATACTGTGCTAATGTCTAAAAACAGGTATTAAATCGATGCCCTATTTTAATTGTTCGTATACAGAAGCTTAACTTTTTGCTACAACATTTCACAGTCAGTGTCAGGGATGTTTGCATCCGAGCAAACCATTATAAAACCGTCAATTCCAAAATTACTAAATTGATTTATTACAAACCGTTGCTTTGTCTGTAATGATCAAACAAATACTTAACATGCTTGGTAATTACCTACAATCCAATGTGTTCAGTGTTATCGTTGCACCATAGCTGTGGTTAATACTAAAGTTTATAAATAGGACACAGTCGATTGAAGTGAAAACTGTGGGTTTGACGTATTCGCAATAATTTATAATTTAATGATTAATTCATGACGCGATTTATATTAAATGCAAAAATAGCATTGTAATGCAATAATTAGCAATATAAACTATATAAATAAATCATTAATAAAATAAAATTGTAATTTATGGAGTGTCTTTATGCTTTTATTAAATCATTAATATTTCGCATATGCGTACTCAGCACGGATCACTTGCTAATTCGCTAAGTCAGCAAGTGCAATGTACTTAAGGGCTGTCTTCTAAGGGCTTACATACATACTTATTTTGAAGTGATAAAAACTAAAATGAATAACACTTTTATTTTCCATTTATTATATACACTCATACTCTAATTTTGTACATGGTTAAGTGTGTGGGTATGCCCCTCAAACACGAATAAATCAGGTTACAGTCAGTATTTTTAAGTACATGGTTGTAAAGGTGGGATTTCTACTATCAAGCTGCGGAATGTCTTTAACATTTAATTTCATATTAACAATTACGGGACTGTTTAATCCGATGTGCGTTATTACTAGTGCCAAGTGTATAGTTCCTTTCATAGTTATACGAATGCCTTGTGTTATACCAATGGTATGTCATATTTAGTATATAATAAATTGCTGTATCTGTCAAGGCAGATTATTGAATAATTCTCCATAAGCGAGTCACAAGCTTCCATCAGACAAATGCCTTTCCTAACGTTAAGCAAATACATCACATGAACGTGCCATGGCATATACTGTCAAATTGTGTTTGCTTAAGAAACCTTGTCCAAATATATATTCATTTTTATCTTGGACACTATCAGCCGAGTCGTGCGAAAATATGTCGTAGGACATACCATAACGGTGTATCACCAGCTATGACCGCGAAACCTTGCGTCACTTTAAAGCGTACAGGGTAGCTCTGGTCCAGACAGCGCGAAAGTGCAGGCTGGTATGTAGCTACGATGGTTAAATGAATCATAATACCCTTTTGTGCACAAGGTAGCTCCTGTTAAAAAAAATATATTGTTATGATTATTTGCCAAGAGAACTAAGCATGTTTTCTTGTTCGTCTTTCTAATTCGGTCTTAATTATGCATAACTGACATATTAAACAAATATCGGTAAATATTCGCAGTCTAATGGACATCTGATATCATTTCGGACTAGAATCACGCGATATTGTACGTCTCGTGGACAAGTAGTATTCATTCACGATTTCTTTTAAAAAATTCCAGCACATAACTGAACTTTTTAATTCAGCATGCATGCATAAGTATCATTCAAATTATCAGACGGATAGTTTAGTTTGGATAGTTTTGTTACATGTATGGCGTACTAAAAGGGAAATAACCCCTTTCAGTTCTGGAACACTCGATATAACAAACACCATTCTAGAAGTGACTATGAGTTTTCCCTTTGTGATGATTATCTATGAACTTAATATTTGGTATATAGTAATTGCGATTGCATGAAGTTACAGGCTCCACTAAAACGCGAAAATTAGATTATGCAACATAATCTTGTGTTACTTTGAAACAAATTATATTTCGATTACATTCCTTGGTAGATTCTGTTGAGTGTATTTTCTCCATCTTTTAATGCGTATAACAATTTTCTTCGGTGGCACGATAAAATTGATCAGGCAATTATGTTAGCTTATGACATTGCATGATACATTGTATCTGATAGTCGATGCGATCATGGGGATGTTCCATGTTTGGTTGTGAAGTGCGTTGCATCATGACAATGACCTTGCCACTATTGATCAGACATATACAGGAGAGTTAATTAGTTATTTTTGTGCGGCTAAGTATTATACATAACAGTTCACATTTTGATCGTTGATATCGATTTGTACTATTCAGTGCGATACTGGAACATGTTAAAATGATGATATTATAGAAGACTGGACGGTAATATTCGTGTCAGTCGAGGTCGACACTGTGTCGTCATTTTCTGATTTCGTATATTAAAAGCGAGAACAACAGGGCTATAAGATCGCCAAAAGGTACATGTATATACACTGAGATATTTTAATGTCTAGCCCTTGATACAATATTCCATGTTTTGAGTTGTCATATGGCAATTTATATGAATACATGGTTAATGCGCATCTAAACAAACACCAACTTCTACTGATGTTATTTAAAATAAAAAAGTGTATGCGATATCTTTTTACAGATACATTTATTTTCTATCATGAATTTTTATCATCAAAACAAAAAAGGTTGCTTCAAATTGTTAACTAGGAAGCGTGTTCAGAAATGATTTAAAATCACATATATACCAATGACCATATAAATCACGGGTCTCAATTAGCATTGGAAAACGAATGATCTTCCGATAGCAATACATATAATCATTATTCATTCGAACACCTAAGGTGATCTGGTGTTAAATTCATAAAGCGAATAGGCATGAACGCGTTTGCATTAGTTCTGTGTTTTATTGTATGCATTTTAAGTTTCAACCATGCCTTTTCGAGTTCATTATATGACGTCTTTGAAAACACTTGCTTGCATTTACAGTTAAGTTTATTCTTCGGATGTGCGGTTTCAATTTCATGAAACGCTGTAGATGTAATTATAATGACACATGTCCCATGTTGCAACAGATGTTGAACCAATGCTAACCTCTTCGAAAATGAAATAACTTGTTTTTCTGTCTCCCTAACTGAAAAGACCTGCAATTCCGTTAAATGGAATTGGTCAGATTGTCATCTAATATTGACGCTACATATACGTTGGGAATGTCTTACTCAGCTTTATCCATTACCTATTACATATTGTTCATACAGGTTGTACTGCGAACATCTTATCATCCTCCTTACACAGTTTGCATATAAGCGAAAGAACATTTAATAAGAAGCCATACTCAGTGTGATCAACGTTGTTCTGTTAGTGCAGATTGTACATGAATTCGTCGTAAGCGATTCTCGCGCTTTTCTATGGAGCTTGTCCTTTCGAACTTTCGAGTCATGGTCAAACAAATGACATGTAAGTGTCCTGGTAAAGAATATCAACTTATATATATTATAGTTGTATGTGTAATTTGCATACTTGTAGTTTACTTGGTGGTTATCTTTCGTCTTTTGATTAATTGTTTGATCATATATGACTGACATATTTAAGACGTATTTGTAATTATATCAAGCCGGATAAATATAGAATTTCACTTCTTCATAGCAATGAAAGTATAAAATGTTAGCATTATGGTATTTGTTTGCGCTTTAAAATATGCATGGCGGATTTAATACCAACTAAATAAAGCACCACGCTTAAATAATGATCTGACCTTGACAGTTATATCAAGTTCTTGAAACCTATTAGAACTTTATCAATCAAAACTCCGGGAAGAGAAATATTGCATCCTTGGTATGATGTAGTTCACTAATCAATAGTTGCTCTTCGCACTTTGTCTTATGTACAATTAACTATCAGTTTGGCCATGTGCGGAAATTAAGGATATTGACTTTGAAACTTCGCTGAAATATATTCCTGACGTTCTCGCTGTGATTTAATTAGTTTTGTTTTGGCAGTATTTAATTAACATTCATTACGTCTTCAGTGTCATTGAAAATAAGTATGTATAATCAATTGTAAAGAACCAATATCTTATGATGCGTATAACATATTAATCGGTTATAATGCAACATAGTCAAATACTGTCAAGCTTCAAAGGCTTAAATTACAATTGTGTAACATTAAATCCAAATACTGTAATTGTTTGCTTGGAACCGATATCCATAAATAAGATGTTTTGTTGTGTTTCTATGTTTTAGCCAATTGTTCGACATTCATTATATTAACAAAATCTGTAAATTCTGGTAACGTTATATGAATTAAAAGTAAATAATAAAATTCTTTTTTTTTATTATACAATAAGCATGTTTCTCCATTGTAAACAAACGCAAAATAATAAAATCACTTACAGTGGTGTGATGCGTTATTTCTAATACTTTATATCATAATCATTATGACAAGAAGCTTTTTCAAATATATCCTTCCGTCATAATGCATGGAAATACTACTGGTATCTGATATTGACTCCTAACGCATGGTAGAACCGTGTTGACGAGTATTTTGGTCATGCTTCTCTACGCAAACCCTATATATAAATATTCATACGCGGAATTTACAAACAAATCGTGTGAATAAATAGGGTAAGAAAATTGATTTCATACATGTAATTATATTGGGATACTTTTTACAGGATCTGTGCAATAATCTCTGTTAATATGCTCTTTAATAATACCCCTTACATATGTCAGCTCATTAAATTATTTTACTTCAATGGCGTCAGACAGAAATGCAGTATATATGATTATATATAAATTAGATTTAAAGCAAACATTACAACGAGATATAGTATGGCATAAAACAAAATTATGTTAGATTCTGATTCCAGCTTGCGCAATTAAGTTGTATTGATCTGACTTTCACTGTGAAGGTAATTCGTCATTTTCTTGAGGATTCAATGTTGTGGAACTTCTTGTCATAGAATGCTTGAAAATTCAGGGGTCTCAATTGAACACCGACAAATTAAAAGTAGGTGTATTTTCAAAAACATCTCGTGAAAATTGTATTATGTATCAAAGTAAGCTAAAATTATGTATCAAAGTAAGCTATTATATACTATTGAGTTTTCCATGTAAAACAATATTAATATTTGATTTTGATGATGTTTTGACGATTATTATTTTAACAGTTTCAGTTTTTAATGGTTTTGTTCAATAACTTATTTTGTAGCCGTAATTACTTATAAACAAAATATATTATGTATTTCTCTACTGAATTCATGTAAATAGGTCAAGAACAGACCAAATAATCAAGATAAATAATGACAATCCAACACCTTTTAATTGAATGATGCATGTTACTCGAACATAAAATGACATCAACTGTGATAATGATGCACATGAGGATAAACATGAATACCCTGATGATCAAAATCAAACAAACGTGTGGTGTCCACATGTGTAATTTAATTTGAATTTACATACAGCGTGCATGTAAAACAGCTCCATTCAAATCTCAGTGTCATGTTCCCATCTCAACAGTCGTAAGTGATTTATTGTGTTCTTCGTGCCCATATTGATCAGAATTGACCTACTGACAATACTAAGTATGCATTTCCGTTACTCAAAGACAGCCGCAAATATTGCTTCAATTAAATGTATTAAGTGCCATTTAGCAATGTTTCTAGTTAATTTAACAATTATCATTTCATGGAGAGCGCAATGCTTCCAATAAACGGATTCAACTTTGAAGACACAATTTGCAGGGATCTGACAGCGAAACATTAGACATACCATTCCAGATAAGGTCTATTAAATGACACTTAGAAGACGGTTGCAGAAACAGCTATTGCTCTAATGCTCAACAAATAGACCTGGAATAAATGTCCATTTCAGTCGAGTTCTGTCATCGTTGTCATGTCCGCTTGCGTTCGTAACAAAGCAATACGAATTGATAAAATTGGACGTAAACTGTTCTTTACTAGAGAGATATGCATTGTTTTTCCAGTGGATTTTTCCATTTGTTGTTAGATTTAGTTGTTTGATAAATATATTTGATTATGTTCTGAAGTAAACCATGTGAAATTTCTGACAATGGTTGAAATAGAAAAAGGACATTCGATTTGTGGGCAACAAAACATAGCAAATAAATTGTCTCTTTTAAATATGTTAATCTCGTCCCGTTATTTAAGTTACCATTATACAAAAAAGCGTCCTCAGATGTGATTGTTAACAAAAACAAATGTATACTATTTGAATAATAAATATAAAAAATGTGTTTGTCTCATGAACATATTCTGGCTTTTGCCTCGTTTTTAATAATTCTCTTTCTAAATTTAATAGGAATTAATCCCTTGTTATGCGTTATTTTGGTGTATATGTTATGAAGTGGATAATTAATATAACATGTGTCAGATATTTTACGCTGTGTTTAACATCATGTTATTTCTTAAATATATTCACACGTGCTCTATACACATTTTACTATGAGGTCTTAAACTTCTTTGAGAGTTTTGACAACCGTCCAAATACATATTCATCACTTCATGAGATTAAATAGTAACACAAATTGCATTATCCTTTGCCAAGTGCATGCATCATTTTTATTTCTTCCTCTGTTTGTGATTATTCTTGTTCACTTTGAACTGACATATCTGATAAATGTCAAAAATGTAAACAAAATAAATATCGAGTACCACTTTTGCCACTAAATCACATATTCCGAGTTGTTTCTCTTATATTGTCGCTGCAATTTTGTATACGATTACGGTTCGTCATTAACACGGTTCTACTATAATCAAACTATTTGTTAAATGCGAAATTGTTATCGTGATCACATATACAGCTATGAGTTTGGGTTATTCTACTACTTTAATTATCTAACTTTGTTTTCGAGATTGTACAAATCGATCGGGCAAATTGTGTTCAGACGTTGCAAATACACCAATATTCAATTAACTCGGGTATAAGGTCGATGGATCAGTCATTGTATTTCTCTTTTTTTTGGAAAAGAAAATACCACTTATGCAATACAATGCGTTGACTGTACTCGTATCGACATGCCAACTGCAATTACTGAAAACATGTGTTTGTGTTTGATGCTTAATAATGATAATTAGCCTTTGAGAGTGCAGACAAGATGTGCACGCATTGAACGCTTTAAACGAGTGATTGATTTTAAACTGGAAACTGGAGTCCTATAGTTTATCATTATTTGTTTCATATGTTACAGGAATCGATGACTTCTGCTAAATGAGTTTCTGTTTACTCAATTTGTATTACGTACATTAAATCGTCGCTTCGTTAGTGTAATTTATTTCAAAAAGCAAAACACAATTATGATATGACGATGAATATAATTATGGGTATAATATAATAAGGTTCATGTGAAGTATCATTTCCTGTTCCAAACTTAATATCACGATAAAATAAGACACAACGGTTGATTCTTTACAAGACGTTAACAATAAAATACTTAAGGAAAATAGAACTTACGAAACTTTTTACAAATATGTATAATAAAGATACAAATCTAAGCAATTGTTTCAACTGTCGAAGTTTATGCAAAACGCCGTTGAGTCCGTATGTTTACCGTAAAACTGAATAAACCAACTTAGCTGTACATGACAAATGATATATATTTTTATAACAAAAAGTGCAGTTGTGTTAACTTTGTATCAAATAGTTAATTGCAAATTACAAACAGTTCGAACTCATTCGCAGTACCTGTCGATTTTGAATTACTTGCCAATTATGTAACAAGTGTGTCAAGTAAATTACAATTAATGATGAAACTATATTTTAAATACAAGGTATCAAACTTTGTTGCTTTATTTAAGGGCGTCCTGTGTTTTAAATGCTAATGTCGTAATGCACAAATAAAATATTCATACTTGTAATAATATGTCGAATATCAATTATACACGTAGATATCTAATAAGCTTCTTGCAATACACTTATCGATTAAGTTAGATACGGCTAGCATAGGCATGTAACAAGAGCGGTTCCTGAAGTTTCTAGCATCACTTGTACCGGTTCATTTGAACTCTGTGTTGAATATAATGTGGTTGATGAGCCAATATCTGATATAGTTAACATAGATATCATAAATATATTCTGAGAATTCCCAGAACTAATAAAACAACACACTTGGGTATATAAGCATTAACCTCACATCAATGTTGTCTATATGTAAAAGCAATACAACGATTATTAATACGATTAAACGAATATTTAATTACCCAGTTATAAACATACACCAGAGCAACGTCTGATGCACGTTTAAATTAACTAGTACAAATATCAGTTATATATGTTCTTGTAAACAAGATTTTAGAATGCCACGAATGAATGAAACATGTTCGAATGTTATTAAATTGAGAAGCAACTAATTTGAACTTTAATTTAAAAACATTCAGTACATTTATCTAATATTATCTTATAAGTGTCACAGACATGAACAAGCTTTTACCCGTAAATTAGGTAGCACCTTAATTTATATTATATGTTTCCCGTCTATGAATGGATAAACCAATGTTTTCCAATGATAGGACTCACTGAATATATTAATAGAGATCTAGCAAGCATAACAGTATGTTAGCTAATCATATATGATAGTCTCTGTAATGATGCAAGGCTTCCATATTGGGTTGTTAACTGTTTTGTATAATTGCAATCACCTTGCACATTATTGATCGGAAATGTGCAGGAGAGTTAATTAGTAATTTTCAAACTGCTATCAACTTTCTGGAGAACATATTCTCGTAGCAAACACATGTCAGATTGATTTTAAGATGGGATAAGTTCATATTACATAGTGAAGTTGACAATCATAAGTGAGTAGTCTGATTAGAGTTTTAATCGAAAGCAATGTACAAATTTGATTGTTTAAAGATATTAACTGATAAGCAGTCATGTATTTAACAAGTAACAGTCAATACACATGATGTGTATTAATGCTAAATGACAAAAATCACCGAATATTAATACAGCCGCACAAGAAGGGTAAACATTTTAATTGAAAGAAGTGTCTAAAGTACACATATGCAAATATTCACAACATTTTGATTATGTTAGGCTCCACACATGATTTTCGCGTTTAAAATCGAAATAAATTTGGATTGTTTTTTTAATAAATGAATATATTCGTTTCATCTGGTCAAAACAAGTAAATTTAAAACGAAGTGTCTAGTTCTCATCTTAAGCTGTCACTTAGAATTTATTAACACCGCTATAAGTGTCTACATTGGTCATCATTGCCATCAAGACAATACTCGCCATGCAAAGGCAAGCATAAATCCACAAGATCTCTGCTTTAAAACAAGCTATTCAGTAACGTCGAACACAGTCCATGGGTAATTTAACAATTAACCACTACTTTAAAGAGCCGCGTTTCTAATAGACTCTTTATAACTTTGATTTTCGGAGATCTGGCAGCGAACTATTACACATAACATATTGCATGCAGGTCTTGCTAAATAGGGAACTGATAATGGTTGCATGATTGCTTATATTATAACCGAGAACGACATGACAATATGGAACGCGTTGTGGATGATAAAATAAGAACTTGTTATGTGGAGTCAATAATCCATATTACATTTAATTTAGTATTCGTAAAACAAAAAATACGATTATATTTTTGAAACGCGTCGTACAATCATAAAAAACCAACATTAGGTATAAAACGGAATGAAATAGAACCCGTACATCCACGAAAGCGTTATATGCAAAAAGGTACCATTAACTGGACTATACTTTATTAGGCATGCAGGTCAATAGTTGTTTTCATAATATTTAAATGGATCTTTATGTTTGGTAAATGAGGTTTTCGTATTGCTTATGTAATATTAATTACAAGCTGTACACAGGGTATTATACAAAGAACATAAAACCTATACTTGCTGGAACAAATCCACGAATATATCTTATTACAAAAGAAAAGAATGTATACTTTTAAACTTCATAATACACATAACACAAAATAAAAAAATTTGTTGTATAAAACAAAATATATAAGACATGAATAGTTTTTGAACTGCACTTATTCTTTTTTCGGGTATTGAGTCTGTTTGCATGTGGTGTGTTAATATAGTTGTTAGAAAACTCCAAGAATAAGCATCGATGGTGACGAATACTATCATGATTGTGTAGTGACATCCGTTGACAATTCTTTCTGCGTGTAGAATGGATAATTATGTTCACTAAATGCATACTACACGGGAACATTCGATATGACGTAGATTGTCCATGTAATTCATGCTAAGTATTATATCAGAATTGCAATTCATGAAGTTACAGTCTTCACTGAAAACCGATAATTAGCTTCTTCAAAAAACAATTGTGTTATTTTGAAATATAATTATAGTCTGAACAACTTTCTTGAAGGACTCTATTGAGTGTATGTTCTCCATCTATTAAATGTTATAACAATGTACTCCAGTGACATGACACAATGGCTCAGGCAATAAACTAATGACTTTGAATGATAGATAGTATGTGAAAGTCAATGCATAGTTTCTATGTTGGGTTGTGAAGTTGCATCCCGACAATGGCCTTGTACATTATTGATCAGACATGTACAAAATAGTTAAATAGTCATTTTTATTCTGCTGTCAACGTCCTGGAGATTTTCTTCTCATAGCAAACACATTTTTGATAGTAGATGCGATCATGGAGACTTTCTACGGTGGGTTTTGATGTGCGTCGCATAATTCCAATGACCTGGTTCATTACTGATCAGACATTTACAGGAGAGTTAATTAGTCATATTTGCTCTAGCATAAACGCATCTTTTGGGTTTTCCGAGGTCTGGCCGTGAATTATTACATATAACAGTTCACATTAAAATCGTTGAAGAAATTGTACTTTACAGTGAGATGCTGGAACATATTTACGGATTTTGTTGTAGTAGACCGGACGGTCGTGATCATGTCAGTCGAGTTTTATCAATGTTTTCTGCTTGTGTATAGTGATAACGAGAGCAGCATGGTTATTAGACCACGTAAACGTAAAATACACTGAGATCTTGAGTGTCTTCCACAGGAAATAATAAAACAAATATATCACATTAAAATTTATATGATTATATGTTTGATGCGCATCTTAAAAGCACCAAGCACTAAATTACTTGTGCTATTTATAATAAAAAGAGTAGTCGATACATTCCATACCACAACACTTATTTTGCTGTTATTAATTTCAAACATCAAAACAATGTATGCTTTTTCCAATCGTTAATTCAATATGTGAAGCTTGTTCAGGAATGATTGATAACCACATGTAGACTAATGACGTTATACATCATGGCTCTCAATTTTCATTGAAATACGAATGGTCTTCCAATAGCAATACATATATTCATTATTCATGCTAACAACAAGACTGTTCTCGTTTTAACTGTTTTCGTACCACAATGAATAGTAATGAACGCTACGGAATTAGTTCTGTGTTTTATTGTAAGCGTTTGGGGTTACAAAAGTCACTGTTTGAGTTGTTCATTGTATATACGTTGTAAACATATGATTTGTATAACATGTCTATGTTCCTTTATAATTAAATGGAATGAGTAATACTGATATAGGGTAATGGACCCGTATAGTGTACTAATATGGCATCGTCAAACTATGCCATGTACATTACAATTTCTTAAATTCCATACACATTGCAAATAACACCATACAAGAGTAAATTAAACTTGTATAACACTATTTAGTTTAAAAGCACCGTGTATCATATATTTGAAAACGATTGCTTACATTCGCATTTAAGTTTATTCTTGCGATGTGCAATTTCGATTTCATGCAACACTGAAGCCGTAATGATGATAGAACGTTTCTCATTAAAAAAATCTGCGATTCCATGAAATATAATTGGTCGACTGCAGGTTCTCATCGAATATTGACGCGACATAGGTTTGGTGTTTCCCATTAAGCTTTATTATTTAAGTATTATTTATTGCACATACATTTTTCTACAACTGACATCTTGTTAGCATATGTTTTCTTTTTCTTATTCTTGTAAATCGTTGTTACAGAGTTTTCATATAATACCAGAGAATAAAAAATAGAAGCCATACAGTATGCTAAACGTTTGTCAATCATGGCAGATAGCACATGAATTGTCCAGTCCATAAACGATTAACTCGCTCCTCTCAGGCGCTTACCCTTTCGAACTTTGGATGCTTGGTCAACCACATGACATGTACGTGACCTGGAAGAGAATTTGAACTTGTGATTGATAAGGAACCTTCTTCCGACATCCTGTTCATCACTGCCTACGGTATTGTTATTTTGCCCGACATATATAATAGGTATAGTTATATTTGTCGTACATGTAGTTCACTTGTTGCTTGCCTTTTGTCTTTTGATAAATTGTTTGATCCAACAAGATATACATATTTTAGACGTATCTGTAATTAGCAATTACACCATACCGGATAAATATCGAAAATCACTACTGACTAGAACCACAATATATTGAACGTTTTTGTCTTCCTTAACAGTAATGTCGTACTACTTGAACGATTCTTCAATTTTCAATCAAAACTTCGGGAAGAGAAATATTTCGTTCGTTTTTATTATCTTGTTGAGTAATCAATAGATGCTGTACGCAATTTGTCTTCTGTACAAATAGATGATATCAGTTTGGCAATGAGCGGAACTTAAGGATATTGACTTTGACTCATCGTTGAATATGTTTCTGATGTTCTTGCTGTGATTTAATTATTTTAATTTTGGACTAATTATTTGATTAAGGTTAAGAACGTCTTCCGTTTTATTTTCTTGGAACCAATATTTTTACAAAAACAAAATGTTTTGTTGTTTGTTTGGTCTTTTTAGTTCATTTTTTAAAATAAATCAAATCAACAAAAACCGTTAACTTCTTGTCCCGTTATATCAATAGAAAGAAAATACTTACATTCTTCTACAAAAATAACGCCTACGAAATAATTACTTTTTCTATAAAACAAATAACGCCTAATAAGGGGTCTAGTTTATGTTTGACTGAGTTATTGTTACAATTCAATACGCAAGTTCCTCTATTGTAAACAAACAAAACATAAAACCAGCTAAATTATTGGCGTGAGGCGCTATTTCTAACAATTTAGAAATAATCATTATTTAAAATAGCTGATTCAAAGATATGCTTCAGTCATATGCATGGACATATGACCGGTATCTGACATCCTGATACATAATAGAACCGACTCGAAGTGTTGCTTGTCTACGAAAACCTTTTTATTCACAGATTGTGCAATGGCATTTTATTTAAATCAGTTCGTACAGTTGCAGGTTATTATTTAACCCATTTATGCCGAGTGGACTCTCCCATCCTTCTAAATTGGATCAATATATTTCCAAAATTAGGGATGTCTAGTATATTTATTTCTATATTTAGAATATTTGTTACAGAAATTCCTTTAAGCAAACAGCGCAAACCCTGATGAGACGCCGTCTCATTTGGGTCTACGCTGTTTGCCACGGCCTTTTTTTAGACGCTAGACATAAATGGGTTAAAACTCTTTATTTCAAACCAAGTTTCGAATACCGAAAACGAATTGTTTTCACTGAATAGGTTATGGTCGTTGTTATAATGATTACATTCGGATACTTTGGAAAGGGTTACTGAATGAATCTCTTGTACTATCTCTCTAGAAGTATCCCTTACATATGTTAGCGGATATTATTTATTATTTTACTTCAATGTGAAAGGTAGTATATCTGGGTATATATCAGAATTCAAGCAACCATTTCACCTTGATATCTGATTGCATAAAACAAAATTATGTGAGTTGATGATTCCAGGTTGTGCAATTAAGTTTGCTAGGAAATCAGCGCTACAAATATGCTCTGTATTGATCAGATATACACTCTGAAGGTAATAAGTCATTTTCTTATGGCTTACGCGTTGTGGAACTTCTTGTCATAGCTGGCTTGGAAAGTCAGTGGTCTCTAATATATATTTGAAACGTTAGTGTATTTTTAAATACGTGTAGTAGAAAATCTTAGAATGTGCCAACAAAAGTTATTAGTTATTGTTAAGTTTTGCATATAAAACAATAATAATATGTGTTGGTGTTTAAACGATGAGTATTAAATAGTTTAATTTTTTGAATGGTTTTGTTCAACAGACTTTTTTGAAGCTGAAACTTTTCATATACAATATATATGATTATATCTCAACTTAACTATTATAACACGGTCAAGGACAGACAAAATAAGCGAGACAAATAATGACAATGGAACACCTTTAAATGACATCAACTGTGATAATAATGTACATGCTGATAAAAATGATGACCCTGATTTTAAAAATCAAAACAAGGGCGGCGTCCATATTGGATATCTGTTTTATATGAATAAAGTGTGCAAGTAAAACGGCTCTATTCACATCGCAGTGTCTTGTTACCATCTCAACTGTCGTATGTAATTTATCGTGTTGTTCATGTCAATATTGATCCGAATTGGCATCATGGCAATACTTAGTATGCATTTCCGTTACTCACTCTCTGTCGGGAAGATTGCTTCAATTTAAAGTAGTCACTGCCATTTAGCAATGTTTATGGGTAATTTAACAATAATCCATTCAAGGTGAGCGCAATTTATTTCCAATGAACGGATTCAACTAAAAGGACGCGGTTGTGAAAGGATCATACAGCGAAACATTAGACCTACCATTCCAGATAGTGTCTATTAAATGGTACTTAGCAGACGGCTACAGACACACCTATTACTTTAATGCCAAATTAATAGACCCGAAAGAAAGGTCCATTTTTGTCAGGTTCTGTCGCCCGCTTACGTTCGTAACCTACCAGGACGAAATTGGCATAATCGGACGTTAAAGGATATTTAATTTAAATCAATAAAAGCAATTAAAGCGAACATACATTCGACTCCATTTTAAATTATCTACACACTTGTTAAATGTGCACCAGAGCAACTCCTGATGCACGTTTTAATCTAGTACATACAAGTATCAGCCCAATCCCTTCTTGTTAACGTTAACAATTTCAGAATGTCACGACATATAGTGCACACTACACATCAAAGTAATTCGCCTCATGAAGAAGCTGTTATGCATTGTGTGAACTACTACGCCACGGAGACGTGTTTACATATAAATAAAATATTTTTATAATTGTCTTTTCAAACCTTTTAGTGAAACGTCAATTGGATGTCACATAAGAATCAAATAATATGATATACTATGGTCAATTAGAATTTCAAATTAGATTATTCAGAAAACTACCAGCTAATCACGTGCTTCCCTCCGACTCGTGCCTCCCCATGCGTTCATCAAATATATATAATGTACGTGCCGTGGTACAAACTGTCAAATTTGTGATTGATTAAGAGATTTCGAACAAACGAATATTCATGACTGTCTTCGAAATTATTAATGTTAAACAGACAAAATGCATTGTGATTATTCCATGCTTAGAGCACTCAGCATGTTTTCGTATCGGCCTTCGTAAATCGGTCTTGGGTACGTTTTGAGTAGACACTCAATCTAACTTCAAACGCTACATTTTCGTGTTTCATTATTTCTCGATTTTGTCCTTAACTTGGTTATTACTCTAACTTAATATCAAATCATTTGTATATATCACCGGAATTTAATTTGAATTAATAAAAGATTCGGTGCATTATGAATAAAAGAGACAAAAGACTCAAAATAAAAAGCAACATAATAACTCGAAAGTATCTTTCTGAATAATTTTAAGACAATTTATGAGAACAGTTAATCACAATGTAATTTACACTAAATTAGTATCCGTTCATGGTTATTTAGTGGTCTCTTTGTGCATTCATTGCTCTGAAGGCAGGTTGACGTTTATATAATCTGCTGTATATAATCAAATGTTCATAAATATCCGAATTCGAGACTGTACACATTCTCGTTGAATGTGGTTGTATTTCAAGCATGTGTAACTTGTCACAAAAAGTTTCATAGTTTTAAGATTGATTTCGGTGGCGTAACAAATGCCTTTTATTTGTTATGTGTGATTTGATACGTGTATAATAAAATACTTGCACGTGTGGAACGACCTACTGGTTTAAAACATGACTGCCTTAACAATCCTTAAATCGTCTAATTTCATAACCAAGCTTGTTAATCAAAGCCTTACAAATATGTGAACAAATGTGTTTTCCTATAAGATTGTAAAACGATATAGTTGATTTGTCTCAACTGCCAAAGAATGCATCACGTATGCCAATGAAAATTAACTCATACACAACATGTTACTAAATGATTGATTGCAAAACGTCAGTGATGTTCATATTGATCAACATTGCCGTCAATATAAATTTGTACATGCACAACAATTACCCACATTGCAGAGAATCGTCGTCCGCATACATCCATTGTTGTCAGAAACGTCAAGTATGATTTATGGTTAATTTCGCAAATACATATTAAGAGAAAGCGCATATGCTATTAAACTTTCTGGAACTATACACGCATTTGCTGCGCAGATCTGACGGCTCAATAACCTTTGTCATTCCAATAAATGCTTGCTTGCGAAGATCTGAAAACTAAATATTGCACTTTCCGGATACGGTCTTATCGCTATAATCACATGGTTCTTAGACCAGTAGGATACATAGAGAGTATAACTTGAGTGCTATATTCCGGTTTCTTGTATCGGACGAGTTGATTTTGTGATGTTGTAAAGCAAATATCAAGAGCCCGTAAGGTGATTGGAATACGAGTTGACACAATCAAAGAGTGCTTGTCAGCTCATCGAAATACGATAGCCATTAAATGTCCGTTCAGTATACACCTCCTTACGATGCAACACAACATTACAAGTTGCTAAAGCAATAAATTACATGTACGTACACATAACTAACACAAATGAAATCGTATATTTACTATGCGAATATGTACATGCCTTCATGACGTCTTAAAGAAGTGTACATTGGTAACGTCACTAAAAGTAAGGCTTTCCTTGTCATTCAATAGGGAATCGAATTTCACTGGGTAAAATACGGGCATTCTATCTGGTCAGTTTTATTTTGTACCAAAATTACAACAGTAACTGTAATTTATTTTGATTATCTACAAGTATAATTTTGATAATTTAAAAGAAATATATAACATGTAGTATATGCCAATAAATTGTAAACGAAGCCGTCCATTTCAACGGTGTTTTTATCATGTGTTCATGTATACAAGCAATCGTATCTTAAAAATTAAGAATTTGACACAATACTTTAATTATTCGTTGGCAAATGTCCACTTGTAGAAAAGGACATTCGCAACTTTTATTCAAGGGTTTGGTCCTTTGTGTTTCTCTCCTAAAACAGTGTGTGCTTTACCATATACAAACGTTCCATTTGTTATTGTTGTATTTTACTAGGATCTTTTTTGTCGCTCAATGCATACAATTATGCAAAATATTTATTGCAACACCAGTTTTTAAAAACGAAACATTGAATATGATGAATGTTCAAACTACTTCTAAGTAAAGTTTTTCACCATTTAGTTATTAAGAAAAACTTAATTTGTCTTATGTATAAATAATTAATTATGAATTTGTTCAGAAATGAATGAGCATTGTTTTGCAATTTCTTTTTTCTGTTAGAAACGTTTGCTGTTATTTTATCATTTTGTACCTCCATTATGACTTTATATACGTTACAAACGTCATCGGTGTCATTGTAATTTATCATATCAATTGTTTCTTATTTATTCCGAAAAGTATCACAATCAAAATATGTATACAGTTTTAAAGACGATTCAACAAATACATTCTCTTTAATGCGTGATTTCCACTTCATAAATAATTTAAGATTTGACTAGTTAAAATATCAGATGCAACAAAAATAAATATTTAACCAGATTAAAACGCAAACCTCAAATCACATGATATTGATTGATTGTTAATACGTGTTTGGTTATTTGCAGACGTGCCATAAATTGAAAACCTTATGCTAATAATATTACGTTATCAAACCAAACATATTCATGGCGAAGGATTAAGGTGTTTTCAAGGATTTACACACGGGCTGGATAGAATGTAAATTGTGGTCTTATGTGTGTGTTGTTTATTATATTCCCTGTTTATAACATGCAATAGTGCAATTGCATGTAACACGGTAAACAACTCATTTAGCTATTGGTTTACTGAACCCAGCTAACTAGTTTCTTCGAGATAAATGTGTTTGATTGTAAGAAATACGTAGATAGTCTAATTAAAAATTGTGTATGGTGCAAATATATTTACGACTACTTTAATGAGCTCCGATAACAGGACTAAATGGGTAAATTGGTAGTTTTCAGGAAGGCATACCAACGTATGGTCTAATGATATTGAAGTATATTATATGATCGTCGATGCGATAATAAAGTGTTGGTTGTTCAGAATATGGCATCATTGCAATAGCCTTTCACAATATCAACCCGCGATGTACGTTGTGAATAATATTCTCATAGTAATCGGTAATTCTAAAAGCAAATATTGCACGTCCCAATTACATACTAAGATGAGGTCGGGTCAATTTTGACTATATGTAAAACACTAGCATGAACAACATTGCTCAGTGTTTGGATTGAGTTTCTACATCAATATAATAATTGATATTTTTAAAATAAATATATTATTTAAAAGTAGCTCTGTGTTTATCAAGTATCTGTCAAATAAATATGATGAGTATCTTTGATTACTGACTATCTGCCCCTTAACATTGAAACTATAAAGAACATTACACAAGAACACAAGCAAAAACAGTTTAATTGACAGTTCCTTCACCCATCTCGAAAGTCCCGAAGTGATCGATTACTAAGGATATTAATGTCAATGTTGATCAGAATTTCCATCAAGACAATTCATAGCATACATAGCAAGCACCAGCAGAACGACTACATTTCCTCTTCAAACAAACATGTTCAGTGCCATCTATGATTGATCTAACAATTTTCCAGTACTGGATATTCCAAAAAACGCTTAAGAACTATAAATATGTTATTTACAGAGATCTGACAGCGAAATTTGACATTTAAAATTACAGATTATGATCGTTGAATAGAATTGTACTTCATTCACCTGTGACAGCAGCCGACATTTTGTGTCTATTCTGCCATCATAGTAAGAAGATCCCCATCTAACCATGCCATAGGGTATGTATTTCAAACCACCAGCTCTTAATAAAGCTTGTGTCAAACTTTAAAATACTCTTCGAATATGAATGTAATTGTTCAGACCAATACTAATGGGGCTGCACAAGTATAGCATTGAATTTGCAGTCTGTTAAATGCAATTAGAATTATATTTTGAATGTTCAACAATAATACAAACCTTTTTAACTTAGTAGTCATGTATTTGAACAAAATATAAGATCAAATGCCGTATATTTAGAAGCACATTCTTTAAAAGGGTCATTTTAACTCTGTGTTCATTGCAGTCAATTAAGTTAATTTTAGCATCGTATCATTCTTACAGAGTTGTATTTTTCTGCTTTGTATCTGAAAATTCAAAATGCGATCCGAAGTTTAATATCAATAAAGATCATTTACTTATAAGTTTTCAATATTCCAAGACAATTGCGTCAGATATTGCCAAGATTTCAAACGTGCAAATTTAAAATGGAAAACTAAACGTTTTCAATATTACCAAAAAAGTGATAACAATTCCGTATTTGTGTTTTGTATATATTTCTGATTTTGTCGTTGCTTTTTATTCAAAGAAGTGTACGCTCTTACATTTATAAAATTTTATCTCTTTTCAATATAAAACTCGTCGAAAACGATGGCCTTGAATTTACAACTCTTACCTTTCCGTGTGTATAGAAAACATAGAAAAGCTATATTAAATATTAAAACTGCAAAAATGCAAAATTATGCCAATTCTTGACCCAATATTTTGATTAAAACAATTCATCATTTTCCTCAAAATCGTATATAACAATGGTTACACAACACAGTCCACAATTCCACAGAGAAATCAGGAAGTTGAATTGCATAATTAATAAGGTGTATATTGGAAAAGTGAAGTTTTTGTTATTTAATTAAAAGGCGAGAGTCAGCACTGGATACTGATGAAATAGTGCCTATGTTCGTTTTACAATCTCAGTATAAACATGTTATTTTAGCTTAAGGTCTTCCACAATATAACATTCTGTCAAATGACGTTGCATTTCTATCAAGCATAGCTCCATCCGAATGCGACATTATAAAAGATCTATAAAAACATACATCAGTTTTGTATCCAATAGGGATAAATGTTAATTGACACAGAACAAGTTTAACACTTTTCTGATATATTTCGCCTTAATAGGCTTTTTTAAAGTTTCTTTTTACAAATTGACTACATTTTCTTAATGTTTCTGAACAAAACAATTGTATATTCTCTTTATTTTATTCTTTATATTCCGTGTGACGTCATTTCCTGTTTATTTGTTTTTGATTTCAATATACGATTGTTTTGTTGAGAAAACTTTTAAGCAAAATATATCAGAAAAGAGTAAAACTTATTATTTGTAAACAAACATCTGCAAGAAATAAGAACACTTTATTACAATATTAAAAATAATATGTGAAAAAGAATTGTTTGCATTGTATAGACAAAGTTTTCTTCTTTTGAGATTAAATCTTGTTTTTCTTTTAAATGCTTAACTTAATAGATGTTTTGATTAATTCTGCAAAACTACTACTTGATATAACACATTTCTGATCAAATTAATCATCCAATGCATATAAGGTCAGTGCAAAGTTAATTGCGTATAAATAATACATGAACTTTCATTACAATTCCTTTAAATAAAACAGTGTCCGTTATAAATAAAGCACTATGTATATACACCATAACTAAAACGTTTAAATATGTATTGTATTGCCGGTAAACTAGTTGCAAACATAATCTTTTTAATTGATGAATACCAATAAGCAGTAATTGTTCCATATGTGTGTGTACGGAATCCATTTCTACTCATTTATGGCAAATATAGCTCTTGTCACATGTATATGTCATCAGCAAGCATATTCAGATACCTTTCTTTCAATATGGACGTTATGCTCGTAATGAGATCTTATTCCATAAAAAGCACTGCTTAGTTCTACAAAAGTGTTTATCATTTCTCATGAATTCCTTCATTGAATCCATTGACATATGCCTCTCTCCCCGGTTTATTTGTAGAGATATTTTGTTTTCAAATCAATTTTGTTTAGGCGAAATATATCCGCTTGATTAAAGGATTGGTGGAATGCATGGCATTGATCGAAAGGTTAGACAAGTAGAAACGTGGTTTATTTTGTTATAGATATATAACCACATATATATGGTAATTATACTGTAATAAATTAAAGTCTAAATGACTCTATGCTGCACTATTATCAGTCGACTATATACCAAACTATAATTAATTAGGAACTTGAATGCCAAACTAAATAATGAACTAGTACAAAGAAAATGGTTTTCGTTAAGAAATCTCACAGCAACCAACAAATCAATTTATTAAAACGCGTCGAAGATATTAAGAACATGAGTCTGAAATCTGTGCTACAGCTAAATTGTTATTGTATCTTTCACATTCTTGACCAGCTATTCTATTTGATGTTAACTACTTATTGACACTAATAATATTGACACACTTAATGGGAAGGGTTTACTACTCATTAAATAGCGGAAATAAAAATCATTCTTGTTTTGAACAACTAATCGCCCTAATAATCATATATAGGTTATACGCAGACGTTACCACGATGTATTATCGAGAAACAAAACTAACTACGTATGTAAAGTGATGGTAATATATTATTACAGTCATGTAATGACGGAATTCCAGTAGTTTGCCTCTCTGTGATTACTTTAAATATTCATTTAACACTTTTGATGTACAAATCGGACATTATTGCTCTCCGTGTTCTGGAACGTGAGATACAAAGATCAAACCAAACAGGGCTAGAACTGATCAGCATCGCTTAATAATGTGTATGTAGGACGAAAACCATGTTTACACTTTGTCGACTGTGCAATATAACGAACCGTGAACAGTCCGTGAAGTGTTTTTTGTACTTCGCTGAAAAAAGCTAAAACGCATCCAGTATGCAGGAGCATAATTTTTGACGTGTATTACTCGCGTTGGTCCTTAAATAAATGCAGAGCAATTAAATCAATAACAAAAAAAAATGAGCTTATGCAATGCTGCACAATACGGTACGTGTGGTGGTGTAGTCGGATTGCAATGCAATAGCATTGCAGTTTATTGACCAGACATGTGCCTAGACCTGAGTTGATTGTATTGTCACCGACCATAACAATGGCGATGTGTTGCCATCTAATGATTGGAAACCCAGCACGTCAATGTCTAACGAGGCAGTTGGATGCTAATTATTCACTTTAACGTCTTCCGAAATGTCGAGCATGTTTACGATTAATCTAAAAATTATCATAAATGTTAGAGTGCAGTTTCTACTTAACTCTGTGAACCTTCAAAGAATTTGTTTGAACTAATCGACTGGCAAACAATTATACAAACAATGTGGTAAACCGATTTATCTTCCGTACGGAAATATTCTTGGAATAGCAGGAAGATATTTCTAATGTCATAATGCTGGTTGACCAAACCCAAGTGTCGTTTTCGGCCGAGTACTAATAATGTTTTCATGTCTACATGCAATTGTAACTTAGCAAAAAGTTACTTGCACAAAACATCATATTTGAAATCAAGTAATAACAATAAAAAGAGATTTGTACAAGTAAAGCTTTACTAATATTATTAAACCTTATAAAATAGCAATATAATCAATGTGTACGTTTGTGGAGGTACTAAATTTAAAAAATACTGGGCACAGGGACACTACCCAAACTTCACGCATGTTTATTGATTGCACAGTTTCAAGCACCTTAAAATTGTGTGGATTTATCTCATCGATGTAAGATAACCCAAAAGAGCGCCTTTAAACCAGTTACCCTGAGCCGCATTGTTAACCTAACCAACACTGTTAACACTAAATTTGCAACAAAACGTCATACAAATTCAATAACGTATGGGCCATTGTTAACACACTTGCATAACTAAAATTACTTGGCATTAATTGTGCATAGTGTTATGAAAGATATCATTATAACGTTATCAGTCTAACAATACATTCGCAAAATACTATATGTATCTAACTTGTATCTAAATTAACATCTTGAACGCTCAAACCACGAGACTTATGCTTATGCATTTAATTCATTTGATGAAAAATGACATATTCAATAAATCTTCAAGCTCGTTCAAATGTAATTATCGAGTAATTATGCATGTAAATGTGACCGGTATCTGACATCGTTTGTAATTGAATTCCTTATTGCTTACCGGAGAAGACATCTTCTTGAACCAGTTGTCTTGTTCTTTCCATGAACTAAGCTAAACATGTTATGAATATGATAGAAAAAATAGCGCTAATGGCGTTATTATTTTTCCGGAAATTGTTAGATATGTTTTAGTTTAACGAAAGTTTTTAAAGTTAATGGTTAACTTGTGAACATCAATATGAATGAAAATTTTAATATGTTAAATATGGTAAAATAAAGATGGTATTCGAAGCGGTCCAAAAGTAATCACATTTTGCGTTTTTTATTGAATATTAATTACATAATACTGAAACATATTTTAAAAGCTAGAACAAAATCAATGTTCTATATAGCATACCACTAGAAACATATTATATTGTAAAACAAAAATCCTTTTAATAAAGAAGACTTATAATGGAATGTAAAATTAAATTAATAAGGCCAAGTATGTAATTTTCTGTGTTTCGTTTTTCCACGGATAATTGTTTTACACCTGTGGCAAACTAACCGTAAATTACTCCATTGTTCTGGGACACTGGATAGGAAGTCCACACGATTATATAACGCATTCGCCTTTTTTTCTTATTATTTGTTTGTGTCAATAATGATTTCTTTGTTTGACATTTATTGAAAATGCTTATCATAGGTTTCTGGCTACTCTGGAATCTGCTTATTTCTAACCAGTATCAAATGCAATTTCTGCGAAAGGATATTTGTGTTGTTCCATACGTGAAAATATACAAAGCCATACAAAACTACTAATTAATTATTATAAATAATGATATATGATGTAATGCTTAGTTTAAGTGGAAATACTCATTTATAATTTCATGACAAAACATAACACATCATAATTGGAGACTATTTAAGTGTCATAGTTTCCATGTCGCCATGTTAAGTAATTATATCAAAGGATATTATTTGATCGTCGATGATAATGCGTTGCTGCTAATCATCTTGCAATAGGAATGCCAAATCGTTGAAGTTAATCGCCCAGCAATGTGTTAATTCCGTGTGATGACAACAAATTGTAAGAGTATTCATGATTGCTATTGTTCTCAAACGTAGATTTTACATTATGAACCATAATCCATAATTAATTTGACTCTTATTTGATAAATAGTCTTTATGAGTGAATGCTTTGGCATAACGTTGCATGCGTAGTTTTTATCCTCAAAGATGCTTGGTATACGTACATTTAAAAAAAGAAATTTGCTTGGATCATTTGAATCAAAAGAACTTCCTTCCGAAAAAGAATTACTATGTTTTCCTTCTTAAAATGTAACATATCAGATTTATCATATAGTTATATGTCATAGTTAACGAAATGAAAGTGTGCATAAAAGAAATCAAAATCTCAGAGAAAACATTCATTTGATATTCAAACTCCATACATCGTCAACTGATCTTCTATAGCATCTTGTGCATTTGATAATTACACTAGTTCCTTAAGGATTTAAAATGGACGTACAACCTTTTAACTTAAATTCCAACTCAAGCAATACTATGACGTAGCGGTTGTAAAAGCCATAATTATAGAGAAGGCTTTTAATGATAGCAAATCTATTAGTTAAAACCGATTTATTTTAGCTCGATTGCATCGAAAGCCTAAGGCTTATTTGAAACGCTCTCGAATCCGTTTCCTGGGACTAGANGGGGGGGGGGGATTTAAAGCAAATAAAACATAACAAATAGCGAATCTATTGATCAAATATATCCTTCTTTTTTCAGTAGAAAGGTTTGTTTTGTTTAGGGCAACAAGTAAATAATTAACCCAAACTATTAGCCAATGAAACGATTTCGTTCATACGTTGATTCATGTTCCCATCTCAAGTGTTCCTAAGTTATTGATTACAAAAATCCTGTTCATATTGATCAAAATAGACGTCAAGACAACACTACGCATGCGTGGACAATACCCTCAAACTGGAGCGAGAGGTCTTATTTGATGAAACCTCATTCGAAACAATGGTCAATGGTAATGATAAATCTGACATTTACATATAACATGTGGAAATATAAGTTCATGGTTTCGGCAAATCTGGAAGGGAAATATTGGCTTCCTGACAACAAACTATAAGATATTTAACTCCGGCTTCTGTGGTATTTTTGTAATGATACAATAAATAAATTAAAGTATTTAAAAAATATAGCATAGCCTATGGCTATTATGTGTATTACTGCCCATTTCAGTCGATTAACTCGAGTTTTATTTACGGTTTTATATCCATATCAGTGAGCATAAAACTGGAAAAGTGCGTCGTTTATTTGTTGTTAACGTGAGTGTGCACTTTGAAATAAACAGAATACAACGTAACTATTAACTTGTTTTTAACAGTGTATGCACTCATGTTGATATGATTGATAAGGATATAAATTTTCCTACATAATATACTTAGAAAAAGGGCATTAGAAAAGAAAACCAATGTCTTGTTTTGATCAATCCTTAATTAGAATAAAAGTGTGGTTGCATGCGTTGCCATAATATATATTATTACTTTTATGACCATCTTAAGAAATCGGATGGCTTTTTATTCTCTATTTAATGACATGCTAAACACAAATTATTCCATCGAATGTAATGGAACTCAGTAAATAAGCATAAAACATTCGAGAACGAATAATTAGTGACTTGATGTGTCTTGGTTTGAATGTATCGATAAAAGCCGTGGCTATTTTTTTACTCTTAATGATTACTTTACACTTGTGGCATGCTGAGCACAAATTAATCACCTAAATGTTATGGAACACTGGCTATTATCGCAAAGTAAAAGAGAACGAGTGACCACGTGCGTCGTGGTTGGAATTTATCGATAGTGCAATTGCAAATAAAACCAACAATGCATGCAGTTTCTGTTTACTGGAGCTAAAAAGTTCCAATATAGTTGTCGTAAAGGGATGGTATATGTTCATTCTATCGTTGAAAAACGAATTATAGTACGTGGACGTTTAGGGATCCAAATATTACATGTTATTTGGTGTGCATGGACAGTAGTTGCATTCACACATGACAGGACATTATATATCAGATGTAATTGTATATTTAGGAATTAGTTCGGGCCTCTAAAACAACGTGTTATCTAACGATATCAGAGTGTTGCTTAAAGTATATCATATGTCGCTATAGCTTTGTTTTGTGTTAAGCAAAAGTATTGCAACAGTTTTGCACTGCAATTGATCTGAGCAATACATTAGATTTAATGCGTCATTTTTATTTTCGTGTGTAACCGTTGTAAAACATATTATCATTCAATGATTGGAAATTCAACAAATCAAGATCAGAGATCTCAATTGGATACTAGCAAAAAGTAAGTTTATTTTCAAAACATAAAACAAATATGTAAGACTACAATCAATTGTTTAGATGTTTTCATATAAAGCTATAGTAAATATGTTTCTTTAGTTGTTTTTATTTCTAAAGACGGGTGTTGAATTGATTTTGTGTTATTATTTGTTGTATGCATTTGAATACCGTTGTGTTAAAACCTTTCACATTCAATGCATAGAACGTGTTTGTTTGTGCACACCATTATTACATCATCAATGACTAAATGACTAAATTGATTGATAACACACTGTAGTCATATCTATGTTGACCAAGTATGCATAGTGATTACCCACATGCCAATGTTTCATTGCTATCGAACAAAATATACGTGGTAAAGTTTAATATTACCCATCACTCCAATAAATGGTTAAGAACTATTGCGTCATGGTTTTCATACTGTGATCTACTACATATACCGTTGAAAAAATGAATACCTTATGTGCGCATATCCGAAAACTAAATTGCATATACCATCAATGATTAAAGTAAGGTGTCTATATCAGTGTTTGATATCCAAAATGAAGAGCTATGACACATATAAATCACATATCACTATTGTATTATTAATATGAATGGGCTGGACTCAGTAATGATGTGATTCTAATGCATGTTCCTCATTCCCCGAGTTGTCCATTTTATGTTTATTAACAACTATCTGTTGCACTTAACGGTGAAAACAAACTAATAAATTGCACTAGCCGGCATTATGTAAAAATATGTTTCATGAAAATTACGTGGGTGTGACGTATTCGCAATCACTTTCGTTTATTTTAAAGGAATGCAACCTATTATTGGGAAAAGCATTGAAAAACAAACATATGCCGAACACGAACATTCTTTTTGTTATTAATTACAAAGGTTTTACCATGTCTGTATTGATCAAAAATGTCGTTCAGACTATAATAAAGTATGCATGGAAATTACTCCCAAACAAGTACATAAAGCCATCTTCAAACAAACGTTGTAATACAAATATTGAACAGAGGTAAGAGTTAATCTTACAATTACCCTATACAAGAATGCGCAACGTTGCCAGTAATCGCTTTTGGGCTATACAAAGACACACTTTGCGGACATCTCAAATTGAAATATTTGACATACGAGGTTTGGCCCGAATAATAATTTGGAATTGTATTTAAGCGTGAGAACAGGCCGATATGAGCATTATGGTATTCTAGGCACTCATCTTCATATCAGTCGATATGTATAGTGGTTGATTAATTGAGAGCGTGTTATGATTACCGTCGCCATAAATTGTTTCATTTTATTAATTATTTATACATTTAATATTGCTTATTATTGCATTCCGATGCTATATTTTTTTTGCATGTAAACAATTAAGAAAATAATTATGTGGTGACATAAACAACTTCTGATTCGTGGCGCTTTTGCGAATTTCGAATTGGTTTTCCCCTTAAACACGAATAAATTAAGTAATGGTGAGAAATATTTCATAACGAGTTCATTGTTGTGAAGGTGTGATATTGTTTCATCAAACTGAGGAGTTTCTCCCATCATATCATGTCATATTAATAATTATCAGAATGTTAAGTCCGTATTGCATTATAACGTTTACCCGGTGTATGTGTTCCGTTTCATAATTATAAGAAAAGCGTGTGTTATACAATGTTTATGCCATACTTAGTATGATACACATTGGTGCATCTGTCATGGCATACTCATGCATTTTCTAGCTTTGAGCAAATACTTAACATTAACGTGACATGGCATTGAATGTCAAATTGTGTTTGATTAAGAAACCTCGTTCAAAGACAATATGAACCGCGTTATGCGCAAATGGGCTTTATGAAATATCCGAAACAGTGTAGCACCAGCTATGCCTCTGCATCAGTATACTCTGATGAGGAGCCATCATGCTCTCTTATAAGACCGCGACAAATTGTGTGACTTTATAGGTTCAGATAGGTTTATTCAAGATACAATTGACATAGAGTCCATGCGTATACATGTTTAAAAACATAACATTTATAAAAGCATGAACATTTGATCTGTTTTGAATTTCATAAGTTGTTAAATAAAGTATCAATACATTAAACGGTCTTGGACAACAACACAAAAACAACAATTAGGAATATTCAATATAAGAAGAAGTCAAGTTTGAGTTATATAATATACACAATTAATCATAATACTATTTATATAGGTTTCTTTGACTAAATGCTTTATGAACGAACATAGCTAAATTTATGTTGGTACTTGTAATATCAATTTGCATTAATTCAATAAACTTTATCATGTTTAGTCTTTTCCAGTAATATTTATTTATATTCAATTTTCTAATATCATCATATAAAGATCATTTTAATAAAGAATTGTATTCATCCTCAAGAACGTGGCAATGATGACATTTTCTCTCTTGAAACGGTATAGATTCAGGCTTAGGCCATCTGCCTGATTCAATTTCTAATCTATGGGATTAAACTCTTAATCTACAAAGATCAAATCTATACTTATTCAAACTAACAAATTTTTAAGTAATGTTGCAATTAAAATTTACAAAACTGGCTGTAACTGATTGTTCTTGAAGAATTATAAAGTTCTGACATCCAACTTTGGATAAATGTATCCTTTAATATTTAATATTAAATATTAATAATTTAAAGCGGACAAAGTAGCTCCAACCAGACTTCGTGAAAGTGAATGCTGGTATGGAGCTACGCTGGCCATACTGCGCGGCTCATATAATCCATACACTACATGTATATTGTTGTGTTTAGTTGCCAAGAGAACTGATAATGTGTTCTATTCGATCTTTGTAATTCGATCTTAATCATGTTTAACTCATATATTTGACAAATATACGTAATTATTCCTTGTCGGATAACATCGGATATCATTTCGGACCAGAACCAGACCAAATTAGTATTCGGGCACGTTTTCATAGTTTTGTGTTTTTCAGCACACAGCTCACATAAGAAATCCTTTTGTTTTGTTTTTAATTCCGAATGCATGCATACGTATCATTCGTATTAATAATATATTTGTTTATTTAAACTGAATCTATTTTTGTAGTTTCGGAATCATTATGAAAATCTGTCCGTCTGTCCGCCCGTCTGTCTGTTTGTCAGAGTGTCCATCCATGACTTCGTCCGTCCGTCTATGTGTCCGTCCGTCATTTCGTCCGTCATTCTAATACGTCCGTCCTTTCGTGCGGTGTCCTTATGATAGGATGTTGTTCATGTTAAATTTTATCACCTTCATTACAAATGACAAAAGGTTATGCCCCTTTTGCAATTTAGAAATTCTATAACATTATGCGACATATTTCGAAATGCGTATGGAAGTATTCTTCTAATACAAATTATAGTTAGTTGTGTCAATAAGTATTACGTCATCACGAGTGACACGAGTGTATATTTGCACGATGCATACTATTTATTTCGACATTTGCTTATGTTAAACTAATGACATACTAAACGGGAATAACACCCTTCAGTTCTAAGGCACTCGATATAACGCACCCCATTCTAGAACGAACTAAGAGTGTTCTGTTGCTTATGATTATCCATGAAATTCATGTTTGGTATTTCATTGAAGTTCCTTCAATATAATTTTGCGTCACTTTGAAATAAAAGTAAAGCCAGAATAAATGTTTACGTTTATTATATTGATTGTTATGTTCTTCATTTATTTAAGGATATAATAATGTACTCTATTGACGTGACAAAAAAGGTTAAGCAATTGTGTGAGCTAATGGCATTGAATGATAGATAGTGTCTGATAGTTGCTGCGATAATCTACAGTTTCTATGTTGGGTTATGAAGTACGTTGCATCGTTGCAATGGTTATGTACATTATTGATCAGACATGTACAGGAGAGTTAATTGTTCATTGTTGTTCTGACGTATACGTTCTGTGACTTCTATCGGGGTTTTTTAGAGACCAAACCGCGGTAATTATACATAACTGTTCACATTCTGATCGTTGAGAAGGAATTGTACTTTACAGTTAGATACTGGAACATATTAAACTGATGGTATTCTAGTAGACCTGACAGTATGTCAGTAGAGTTCGGTCATTGTGTTCGTATATTTTGCTGTCGTTTATTATTAGAGAGAGCAGCATTGTTATTAGACCACTTAAAGGTTGATTGACTATAATTGTATATTCTCTAGCGAAAGATACTATTTTCATTGTATTGAGTTGTCACATGACAATTCATATGATTATATGTTTGATGCGCATATAACAAGCACCAAGTACTAAACTACTGCTGTTATTTATAATTAAAAGTGTATATGATATCTTCCATGCGGCTTCATTTATTTTCTATTATTGATTTCAATCCTCAAAACAAAATATGCTTCTCGAAAGTGTGAACTCTATCAACTCTAGCAATAAAGGAAGCATGTTCAGCAATGATTGATGGCCACATGAAGGCCAATGACCATATAAATCACGGCCCTCTATTGGCCTTGACATACGGATTCTCTTACATGTATTCATTATTCGTGCTATCGTCTAAAGTGATCTCGTTTTAACTATTATCTTTCGGAATAGGATAGGCTTTAACGCTTTGGCATTAGTTCTGTGTTTCATAGTATGCATTTTAGATTACTAGCATCTCTCTTCGAGTTGTCAATCGTAAAATATCTTTGAAAACAAATGTTTGCATTGATGTTTTTCAAATTACTATTTCGATGTGCAGTTTCAATTTCAAGCAACGCTTTGGTCGTTATGATGGCGACACACTTCCTATGTTCCTCTGTCTTTCTCTCTCTACATTTAAGTTGGCGTTTCTAATGTAGCGTTATCATGTGTCTATTCCATATTGCTTCATACATTTTGTTTTCATACTTGTTAGTTTTAATATTATACCACAGAATGAACATTCCATTTGACGCCATACTCATTATTATCAACGTTGGTCTGTCAAGGCCGATTTTACATGCTGTGTCCATAGGCGATTCACACGGTACTAGCAGCACTTGCCCTTTGGAACTTTCGATTCTGGATCAAACAAATGACATGTACTTAAATTTGTATAAATGTTAACTTGTGATTGATTAAGAATCTTCTTCCAACATCATACGGTATTGTTTTTTTGCATAACATACATGTAGTTGTAATGAATCGGTGAATACATGTAGAACTGTTGGTCTTTACGTTTATCCTGTTGATAGATTGTTTGATTCATACATGACAGACATTTTAAGACGTATATGTAACTATACCAAGCCGGTTAAATATCAAATACCTCTTCTGACCAGAACCACTATATTTTGCACGTGTGTCTTCCTTTCTCAATAATAATGTAATCATATTTCAGTCACGACTCCTCAAATATCATTGTGCAATACCTATTTAGTATAACAATGAATGTATGAACTGGTATGATTATGATATGTTTAAATACATAGACCAAAGTGGTCAATGACGCGATTAAACTTCTGCATTGCGGCATATATAACCAACTATATAATTATACCAAGCTTTAAATCATATCAAGTACTTGAAACCTATTCGACCTTAATCAATCACAACTACAGGAAGCGAAATATTTTAATCTTTTGTACGATTTCGTTAACTTATCAATAGTAGCTGTACGCAATGTATCTTCTGTACAAACAATTGATATCAGTTGACTATGAACGGAAATTAAGGATATTGACTTTGACACTTCGTTGAAATCTTTTTTTGATGTTCTTGCCAATATATAATTATTTTGTTTGTTGGCAGTATTTGATTAACGTTAAGAACTCCTTCAGTGTAATTGTAAATTAGTATTGTACATTGTATAGTGCCTGCATCTGATGGATGCGTAGAACATATACATTTGTTCTGATGCAAGAAAGTCAAATACTGTCATGTCTCAAAAGCATTAATAACAATTGTGTAACATTTCGCTGAAAATGTTTGCTTGGAACCAATATTGATACAAACTTTGAAATGTTTGGTTGTTTTTTTTAAATGCATTTTTGACATTTATTCAATTTTAAAAATATATTAATTTCTGGTATAGCCATATCAATGAAAAAAGGAAATGATTACAATATTATACAAACATTAACGCCTAATAAGGGGTATGGTTTCCTTTTAAATAATTTCTTTTCATAATAAAAAACGCATGTTCCAGTATACGAGCACACAATAATACGAGCAATAGTAATGGCGAGAGTCGCTATTTCTAATTATTTATAACATAATTATAATGCCAAGAAGATCGTTCAAAGATATGCTAAAATCATAATAAACCGAAATATGACTTTTATCTGACATTAACTCCTGTCACATTGTAGAGCCGACTTGAAGTGTTTTGTCACGCTTGTCTTAGAAAACTATGTTTGGAATTTACAGATGGTGCAATGGAATTTAACTCTATCAGTGCTGGAACCGAATTGTAAAGACCTTTCCAAACAGTTTGGATCCAGATGAGACGCCACAAAACGTGGCGTCTCATCAGCATCCAAACTGTTTGCTATTCTGATAGTATTCTTTGAAAGAAAATCGAAGTAAATGCTAATTTTAGAAATTCAGCAGGCAACATTTTAGCAGACGACACATTTCCCAGCAGGGTTAATACAAACAAGTGTGTGCAGTTGCCGGCTTTTATTGGAACACACAATTTCTTTCCAAATGTCAAACTCTTCAAACTAATTGTTTTTAATGAATATGGTATGGACGTTGATGTCAGAAATGAATTTGGATAATTTTTGACAGGATTTGTAAATGAATCTCTTTTAATATGCTCTCTGGTAGTACCTCTTACATCTGATAACGGATATAATTAGTTTACTGCAACGACGTCAGGGATGTGGTTGATCTGGGTATGTATTACATTACAAGCAAACATTACATCGTGACATCTTATGACATAGAACACAATGATGTGAGATTATGAGTACATGTTGTGCAATTAAGTTGACCTTATAATCAGCGCATCACACATGCACTTTATTGATCAGACATGTACTGTGAAGTTAATTCGTCATTTACTTCTGGCTTAAACGTTGTGGAACTTCTTGTCATAGAATTTGTGGAAATTCAGTCCCACTTGGATATTGAAATATTAAGGTAAGTGTTTTATCAAATACTTGTAGAGGAAAATCTTAGCTTGTAACAAATGTAAGCTATTATTTATTGTTATGTTTTACGTATAAATCAATATTAATATTGGCTGTTGTTTAATCTTTAGTAATAAATAGTTTCAATTTAGAGAAATGTTTTTCATCAAAAGCGTATAATGTCGCTGTAACTATTAATAAACAAAATACGTTATGTATTTCTCTACCTAACAAATACCACACGGTCAAGGACAATCCAAATGAGAAAAAAAGACTATGACATTGAAACACCTTTAAATTGAATGATGCATGGTACTCGAACATTTTAATGACATCAATTGTGATAATGATGCATATAATCATAAACATGATGACCCTCATTATCAAAATCAAAACAAGTGCGGTGTCCATATGTGGTCCTTGATTTGCATAAACATCTAGTTAGCAGGTAAAACAACTCCATTCATATCGAAGTATCCTGTTCCCATCTCAACTGTGCTAAGTGATTTATTTTGTTTTCCATGTCCATATTGATCAGGCTTGTCGTCCTGATAATACTAAGTATGAATTTCCCTTACTCAAAGACGGCCGTAAAGATTGCTTCAATTAAACGTATTCAGTGCCATTTAGCAATGTTTATGGGTAATTTAACTATAATCCACTCATGGAGAGCAATTCGTCCATTATTCAGATTTAATTATAAAGACACGGTTTGCAGGGATCTGACAGCGAAACATCAGACATACCATTCCATATATAGTCTATTTAATGGTACTAAAAAGACGGTTACAGACACAGCTATTACTTAAATGCTCAACTTATAGAACCGGAAGAAAAGTCGAGTTCTGTCTTTGTTTTCATGCCCGCTTGCGTTTGTAACTTATCAAGACGAAATTGGGAAAATCGGATGTAAACAGTTCTTTAATTGAGAACTATGAATTGCATCTCCAGTCGACGTATATTTTTTGTTAAATTTAGTTGTAAGATAAATCTATTTGGTCATGTTCTGAAAGAAACCATGTCATATTACTGTCAATTATTTAACTAAAAAAATGATTCGACACGTGGCAAAACACTGTAAATGAATAGGATCTTTGAAATATATAAAATTTCGTCTGATTATTAAGGCTACGATTATACCAATATACAGATTCTTCAGGAGTTATTGTTCACCAAATACAGTTCTAAATTTGAAAAATTAAATAATGTGTTTGTCTTCATATTGTCTTTTAAATGACAATATTCGTTCTTTTGCCTTTGCTTGAACAGTCTCTTTCTAAATTGAACAGGTATAAATCCATTGTCTTACGTTCTGTAGGTTTGATGTCATAAATTGGTCATAACATATAAGAGCTGTGAGGTTTTTTACAATGTGTTTAACATTATGGTATTTTATATAATTTTAAGTGCTGACTACACGTTTTACTATGTGTCGTTAAACTTGTTTGAGAGTATGAAAATCCGTCCAAATACATATTCATAACTTCATGAGATGATTTCTGGCAAATAACACATAATGCTAGGTAATGCCATTGGAGGATACTATCCGATAGTCTCTTAATTATGCAATGCTTCCATATTGGGTTGTTAACTGTGTAGCATCATTGCACATTATTGATTAAATGTGAACAGGAGAGTTAATTAGTCATTTTTGTTCTGGTGTCAACGTTCTGGAGAACGTTTTCTCATAGCAAACACATGTCAGATGTCTCAGTTGGATACTCAGATGGGGTAAGTTTATTTAACATGATGAAGTTGAACAACGTAGCATGTACAATCATGAGTCATTTTTGGGATGGGAGTTTTATTCTAAAGCATGATACAATTTTATTGTTTAAAGATATAGTTTGATTAACAGTCCTGTAAATAACAATTAACAGTCAATGTAAATGATGTGTATCCATGCTTAATGACAAAAATGAAATAATTTTAAAACAGTAAACGAGTTTAACACATTTAAGTTGACCTTTGTGTCGAAATGACATACATGTATATGCATGTATTCACATTATTTTGATGACCCTATGTTCCACGCATACACGTGTGGTTGTGATTTAAATAAATAATGGATTCTTTTATTTAAAAATCTTCGCATCTTCCAGTTAAATCAGTCCATTTAAATCAAAGTGTCCAGTTCCCTTCTAAAGTGTCACGACGAAATATTTATACCATAATTAATGTCTATATTGATGATAATTTATATCAACACAATACTCACCATGGAAAGCAATGCACAAACCAGTGAGTCGGCTTCAAAACAAGCGCATTAAGTTACGTCGAGCAAAGTCTATTGGTAATTTAACAATTTTCCATTACTTGAAAGCGCAGCGTTTCCAATAAACGCTTTAGAACTTTCGTTTTCGGAGATCTGACAACGAAATATTACACATAACATTTTGGATGTAGGCCTTTGATAAAGAACCGTTTGCATGATTTCTTATATTAAAAGCGAGAACAACGTGACAATATGGAATGCTTTGTGAATGATAAATTGAGTTCTGTTCAAGTCAAGTATGTTTTCCATAAAACAGTGTTATTTTATTGATTTGTCGTATTACAAAAAATACAGAACTTGTATACGCATCTTAAAAACACCAAAAGGTCAAATTAGGTATAAAACTACAATAGGTCAACAACAGGTTGTCAATATAAATAGGTGCTTCATAGGATGGATGTTTCCCCTTTAGCTTTATTTTCAGGTTGTCAATATATATAGGCGCTACATAGGATGGATGTTTCCCATTTAGCTTTATTACTTACCTTTTCCATATTGCTTCATACCTGTTGTACTATGCACATGTTTTATCATCCTTGTGTTTTGTTTCGTTTTTCCTTGTTTCATCCTTGTAGAGAGTTTTAATATAATACCACTGAATGAACAATCCATTATAAGCCATACTCATTATTATCAACGTTGGTCTGTCAAGGCAGATTGCACATGCTGTGTCCATAAGCGATTCTCTCAGGCGCTTGCCCTTCCGAACTTTCGATTCTGGATTAAACAAATGACATGTACTTGAATCTGTATAGAATGTCAACTTGTGATTGATTAAGAACTTTCTTCCAACCTCCTACGGTATTGTTTTTGTGCATAACATACATATAGTTGTGATGGTTTTGATTCATACATGAAGTGTACTTGGTGCTTGTCTTTCGTCTCCTGATAGATTGTCAAATCATACTTGGCAGAGATATTTAAAAGGTGAGTGTAATTATATCGAGCCGGAACAATACTTCTGACTAAAACCACTCTATATTGCAAGTTGTGTCTTCCTTCAACAATAATAATATGTTATGTACATCAGTCACGACTCCTCAACTATCAGTTTGCAATAATAATTCATTATTACAATTAATTTATTATATGTTATCATTATTGCATTTTCGAATAAACGGAGTAGGGTGGTCAATGTTACAATTTAAAATCTGCATCGCTAAATTTCAAACCAACTAGGTACGTCCCCAAGCTTAAATTATGACATTGAAAGTTATATCGTACTTGAAACCTTAAGAACTTTATCAATTGAAACTCCGGGAAGAGAAATATTGCATTCTTGATATGATTACGATGACAAATCAATAGTTCTGTATGCAATTTGTCTGTTTTTACAAATAATTGATGTAAGTTTGGCAATGAACGGAAATTAATGATATTGACTTTGACACATCGTTGAAATCTATCTCTGATGTTCATGCTGTGATTTTATTATTTTGGTTTTGGCAATGTTTATCAAACGTATCAGTGTCATTAAAGATTTGAAATTATTATAAATTGTATAGTACCATTAACTTTTCGATTCGTAGAACAAATTAATCGGTTCAGATGCAACAAACTACTGTTACATCTCAAATTCATAAATAACAATTATGTAACATTTATGTCAATTACTATATTGTTTGTTTGGAACCAATATTGAAAAAAATGAAATGTTCCGTTTTATCAATAAAAATGAAATACTTATACATTCTTCTACAAATTAAACGCCTAATCAAGTGTATGGTTTCATAATGACTTAATTATTTTTATTGCATGTTCCTGTTCTGTACACAAACACAACTTATACGAGCAATAGTAGTGGTCGTGATAGTACATGTAGTTTCTTCCAATTAACAGTATTACAACGCCAAAAAGCTCGTTCAAAGATATGTTTCGGTCATAAGTCATTGACATATGATCGGTATCACACATGACTTTTGATGCATTATAGAAGGGAATCGAAGTGTTTTGTCATGCTTGTCTACGAAAACCCTGTTTGGAATTTTAAAAGATGGTGCAATGGCATTTAATACAAAACAAGTTCGTAAAAATGCTGGCTTTTATTCTTCAAACGATTGTTTTTAATGAACATGGTATGTACGTTGATATAAGAATGGCATTTTCTTATTTTGACAGAATTTGTGATTCAATCTCTTTTAATATATTCTCCAGTAGTAACAATGTCATATGTTAGCGGATATAACTATTGTACTCAAATGACGTGCGAAATGGTGTATATCTGGGTATATATTAGATTTCAAGAAACCAATCAACCGTGTTATCGTACGGCTTTAAACAAAATAATTTGAGATTGTGAATACGGGATGCGCAATTAAGTTGGCAATGGAATCGACGCACTAAGAAGGCACTTAATTGATCAACATGTGGTGTGAAAGTAATTATTCATTCTGGCTTAAACTTTGTGAAACATCTTTGCATAAAATGCTTGGTCAATCAGGGGTCTCTATTGGATACTGAGATATCAAATTTACATTTATTGTTAAATGCGTGTAGTGGAAATTCTTATCATGTACCAACGAAAGGCATAATTTATTGTTATTAGTGTTGCATATAAAAAAACTATGAATATTTGTTGGTGTTTTAACGGTTAATAATGAACAGTTTCAGTTTTTTTAATGGTTTTGTTCAATAGCTTATTGTTCAGCTGTTACTATTCATATTCAATATCTATAATGAATATATATTCTAATATCACACGGTCAAGAACAGTCCAAATAAGCAAAACAGATATTGACAAATGACCACCTTTCAACTAAATAATGCATCGACATTTTAAATGACATCAACTTTGATTATGTTGCACATGATGATAAACATTATGAACCTGATTATCACAATCAAAATAAATATGTTGTACATATGTGTAGTCTTATTCGCATAAACATAGTGTAAGCGCTTAGAACAGCTCTATTCATATGGCAGTATATTGTTCCAATCTCAACTGGTCTAAGTGATGTACTGTGTTGCAATTGCCCATATTGATCAGAATTGCCGTCCTGGCAATACTAAGTATGCATTTCCGTTACTCAAAGACTGACGTGAAGAATGCTTCGATTAAACGTATTCAGTGCCATTTAGCAATGTCTATGGGTAATTAAACAATCATCCATCCATGGAGAGCGCAATGTTTCCAATGAACGGATTCAACTATGAAGACACGATTTGTAGGGATCTTACAGCGAAACATAAGACATACCATTCTAGATAAAGTCTATTTAATGGCACTTAGAAGACGGTTACAGACACCGCTATTGCTTTAATGCTAAACTAATGGAACCGAAATAAATGTCCATTTCAGTCGACATATTTCGCCATTTCATGCCTCCTTGCTTTCGTAAGTAAGCAAGATGAAATTGGTAAAATCGGACGTGAACGGTTCTTAAATTGAGAACTATGAATTGTGTCTCCAGTCGTCGAAACGTTTTATTAATTTTAGGTGTATGACAAATATATTTGTACCTGACATTTGTTATATTAATTGTCAAATTAATGAGATCAAACTCACTGAAAGAATGGACAGAATTGAATACCTAAAACATTTTGAAAGAGAATGGTCAAAACGAAGAAAAAGCCATAATTGGTACAATAAAAGGTGTCTTAAAAAGTGAATGTTCACTTTCAACAGGTTTTCGTTTTGAATAATAAATGAATAATTAAAGTGTTTTTGTCTCCATCATGTCTTTTTCATAAGAATATGCACGACAATATTCTGGCTTTTTCCTCGTTTTGACCATTCTCTTTCAATATGTATTAGGTATTCAAGAATGTGTTTGCTCATGTTTAACTGACATATTTGACATATGTAATTTTTCATACCCAAATTAATATAGAACACGTATTCTGTCACTCCATCACGTATTGAAAGTCTTTTTCTGGTATATTGTTCACTGCAATATCTGCCACAGTTCCTCTTTCACACGGTTCCATAATTCTAAATCTATTACAGATACGATTTGTTTTTATAGTGAACACATATAAAGCTATGAGTATGACATATCTATATGCACGGTATGTGGTATGTTACTACTCACATTGTATTGCTTTACTGACGTAGCCATAATTTCAAAACATTCAATACATGAATTAATATAACCTTATTTCACAGACATGAACAAGCTTTTACCCGTAAATTAGGTAGCACCTTAATTTATTTTATATGTTTCCCGTCTATGAATGGATAAACCAATGTTTTTTTAATGATGGGACAAACTGAATATATTAATAGAGATATCGCAAGCATGACATTATGTTAGCTAATTTTATTGGAGTATAGTATCTGATACTCTCTACAGTGGTGCAGTGCTTCCATATTGGGTTGTTAACTGTCTTGCATCATGACAATCACCTTGCACATTATTGATCAGAAATGTGCAGGAGAGTTAATTAGTCATTTGTATTCTGGTGGCAGCGTTCTGGAGAACGTTTTCTCATAGCAAACAAATGTCAGGTGTCTAAAATGGATACTAAGATGGGGTAAGTTTTAGATTTACATAATGAAGTTGAAAAACGTAGCATGTACGATCATAAGTCAGTATTTTGATTGGAGTTTTGATTTAAAGCATACAAAAATATGAGTCAAAGATATATTTTGATTATCAGCCTCGTATATAGCAATTAACAGTCGATCTTAACGATATGTATTCTTGCTTAATGACACAAATGACAGAATATTTAAAGACCAACACAGCTTAACACAATGGTAATCATTTTAATTGACAGAAGTGTCGACAATGACATATATGATGCATTTATTCACAATCTGTTGATGTTTGGTTACACACATTAGATTGCGTTAAGAATCGCAATAAATACTGGATACCATGCGAAGCAAGCACAAACAAGTATGATTCTGCTTCAAAACAAGCGTATTCAGTGACGTCGAGCAAAGCCTATTGGTAATTTAACAATTGACTATTACTTGAAGGCGCAGCGTTTCCAATAAACCCTATAGAACTATGGTTTTCAGATCTGGCAGCGAAATATAACACTTAACATTTCACATGGAGGTCTTTGATAGGGAACTGTTCAAGGCTTCATAATTTCTTATATTTACATCGAGAACAACGTGAAAATATGGAACGCTTTGTGGATTATAAATTAGGAACTGTTCAAGTCTAGCCTATAATCAATAATACAATGTTCATTTTATTGAATTCTCGTATAACAAATAATACAATTATATTTCTGATACGCGTCTTAAAAACACCAAAACCTCGAATTAGGTAAACAACGGAATGCATTATCTCCCTAAGGTTAACTTTCTTTTTTCTTAGTATAAATTTTAGTCAGTTCTTAATTTTACGAAAGATCCCCAAAAAGTTCATATACCAATTTTATTGTACGTCATGGGAGTTTCAAAATCCATAGCTTATTTCAGCCGTTTACACCAATTACCTGAGACGCATGTAAGTATAACAACCACATACAACTACATTATTTAACAATTCTTAAGCACATGTACATTCAAAAATTGTTGTGTCGAATTTGTACCAGCGATATTATACGGTTACAAAAAAAAAATATATTTTAAATCAAGTAATCACAACAATCCAACAATTAATTGCGTTATCTGGCGTCAAATACTTTCAAACTAACGGTTACTTTATATTTGCCCTTGCTACAATATGAATATGGCGCAATCCGTGATAGATTTGTAGAGATATTTGGTTTGGAAATCAATCTGGTTTCAGCTAAATATATCCGCTTGATTTAAAGATTGTTGGAAAGCAGGACATTTATAACAGCGAGAGACAAGAGGGCTAGCAGAGCTTGATTTATGTATTTTAGCACTTAAAATAATGACTTATAAAATTATTCAATTGTAACTTATTTAGTTGTTAACACGTTAGCAATTGATATACACATGTATTCCATTAAAATGGTGTTGTGCAGATAACAGTCTGAAAGAACAGATTCCAGTGAAGCTACTCCTCGCCCACGTGTGTGGTAGTAAAACATAGTTTGATAGTTTTTTTCATTATCTTCGAAAAATAAATGATAATTCCATATCCTGACATATATCTTAAGCAAAAGCAGGCTTAATTGCGTCTTCATTATTATGCAAAATATAATGCCCATTGTTTACGTTGCTTACATATATAATTGTATGAGTAATTTATGGTTTGTCAGTGTGTGTTTCATCTCTAAATAACCAAAAACTTCATATGATTTATGTATACCAATGACATGAACACTTTAATCATCTCTGGATATATATTTAATGCCAGGCAGGCACGGTATTGTTATTTATGAAACAGAAGGATGTAATGGCTGAATACTAGTATTTATTGTTTCAAGGTTGCGCAATGTAGGTGGCAGCACTACAATACCGTGAGCATTATTAATCAGGCTAGCAGGAGAGATTTAATTAGATAGTATATGGTTAAATTGTTGTCGAAAGCTTTATCAGATAACTATTTGTAATTCTGAAAAACCTTTTGACGAAGACACGTCAAGTCATGTACAACCATGCCCAAAGATTACTTGTGTAGGTTATTATGTAACGTTTAAGTAAAATAATGAATAAAGTATGTTATGCCATGTATTGAATACTTACCCTGTTATTGTATCTTATTTTCAATAGTGAATGTGCATTAGCTGTATTCATTGAAATGTACATGATGCTTATCTGTACTTAACTTTAATCATAAGGACAATGACAGTCCAAACAAACAAAAATCAATAGAACACAGTTCACTGTGCTGATATTACTATAACATTTGAATCGCATAGATAATATGAAAGATGAATTAAATTGTAATTAAGATGGCTATCATTATGTATGTTTCATCTAATAACGAAACCGGGGATAGTGGTTTACTTTTTATACTAAAGTCGAAATAAAACTTGTATACAATGTCCCTTGCCATCGAATAAAAATGTGTAAGTACTTTATAATTCTGTATGTAAAATAGTCACATACGTGTCACGTCTCAAAACCATAATTACCAATGATCCAACATTTAAGCAGACGACATTTATAATTTGCTTGCAAACTTAAAGTGATGCAAAATTTGCAATGTTTTTATTTTAGTTATTTTTCATTCATGTAATTTAACGAAATTCATCTTGAACAGTAATACATATTAAAACATGTTTTTATTTGATTTCTCAACAAATATAACGCCTATATAATTGTATTGTTCTCTCATGAGTTAATAACGAAAATTAGTATTTATAATACAAACATCATGTCTCTGCATGTACACAAACATCAAAGAATACAAGCCATATTAGTGGCCTGAAGATACAATTGCCATGACGAAATTACTTTTTACAATTACCAATATTTCCATTATTTCATGAAGCTTGTCCATAGATAATGCTGAATAAATGATGCATGCTAATGTGACCGGTATCTGACATCGTTTGTAATTGAATTCCTCTTTGCTTACCGCAGTGAACTTGATGTTTGATCAAATGTCCTGCCATAAACATAAATGTAAACATGTTTGCAGATAAACGTCTTTGTCTTAAATAAAACATGCTAATGACGTTATTTTTATTTTTTGCTAAGATGTTTTAATTCAAAGTTCTGCTTTATTATGGTAATTAAGTACTAGAAGAGACTAAAAATATTGCATTCGTCAACAAGCTTTTTCTTTAAATTAATGTTATACGTTTTCGTCGAACGTTTGTTATGAGTATATTCCAAGATTACAAAGACCGAGGTATTAACATTAATCAAACAATTATTAATCGGTAGTAATGTATAACGAATGTCTAAACGTTTTCAATTATTGTCGCTTCAGAAATGAGGGAATACCTCTAAACCAATTGCACATAATTTTAATATTGTAATGACATTGATATTACTATAATTAAACGGCAAACAGGTGGAATAATATTGCATTGTGATAAACAAAAATAACTTTTGACAAGAATATTTAAATTGCCCCATATATAATTGAAAAATCACCTAGATATACTAGATACTAGATATATATTACAAGTGTATCAATATTATAACGATGTATGTGTAAATAAGGTCGCCGTGGCGTAGTGGATATGGTGTCCGCCTAGCGACCGGGAGGTCATGGGTTCGATCCCCACTCGGAGCGTTCCTTCGATCTCTCCCAAAGACACCAAGTACTGGTTCTAGTCTGGGGTATATAAAGGATCTGAGTATTAGATCTTTAAAAGCACAGGCTTTTAAATTGGTAAAGAAAATTAATATTTAAGTAAAACTCATGATAAATACCAGGAAAGTTGAATAAATTACGTGACGTCAGTTGACGTTGCAACTTCGTTCCAGCAAAATAATGTAACGCGATGGGTTTGTCAAACAAAAATGAGCAAATACAAACGCGCAAAAAGATACACATGTTAAAAATATGCCAAATGATTATATTATATACGAAACAAGGTTTAGCATGTCAAAAATTCGCCATCAATAAAGAAAATCGTAGTGATTATACAATTAATGTAAAGTTTTTTTAATTTGCGTTTAACTATTTTCACTTTAAAACATACAACAAAAGAAAACTTTACATACAATTAAGTAGTTTGTTCAAACAGTCACGGATGTTTTTTAGTCCATTTTAAAATGTTCCAGGATGCTCCTCGGTTTGGATATTATGTGATTCTGTATTTTAAATGCAAGCTGTGTGAAGCTTTAATTTGAAGATGATGTCTGTTGCGTGCGATTCCATACTATATCATTAAGAATGAGAATCAAAAATAAGCATTGATGATAACGTATTATTATTATGTTAAAGTAATCACAGCGGATGGATATTTCTTCTCCGATTACTTTGAAACTCATGTTACATTGATAACATACTAAAAAGTAAAAGCGAGTGTTCAGTGTTTTATAAAAACAATATCAAACGCGGAAAGTATTCTTGAATGTATTAGCAGTGCTATGTATGTCGTTTACGTCAATATGGAAAACCTTGTTTGAAATGTATGGCGTGTTCTGAGAAAACTTGGCAAAATGCTTGTGCGTAAAGTGTCATCCCAGATTAGCCTGTGCAGTCCGCACAGGCTAATCAGGGTTGACACTTTCCGCCTAAAATGGATTTTCGCTAAGAAGAGACATCATTTAAACGAATAAATCCGAAAAAGCGGAAATTGTCGTCCCTGATAAGCCTGTGCGGACTGCACAGGCTAATCTGGGATGACAATTTACGCACAAGCATTTTGCCCAGTTTTCTCAGAACACGACACAATTTATCGATAGTACAATAGGATGTAGTACTTTCTGTCTCAGTTGGAAGCTGTTAACGATTCCCCAGTTGGTCCCAAATAGAAATGTTGTATTGTTTTATACGTGGATGTCGTAACACGATATTGAGTGGATTTATGTGTAGTTGTTTTTTATTGTGAGTTTTTGCCCTTACAATATAAAAAAGTGAACATATTTAATGTAGTTAAATAGCATGAAATATTATAGTACATCTGATTGTACCTTAAGGTTAATGGTATGTTTCCAGGTTGCAATATCCAATGCTTCGCGATATCATAGCAGTAGCTGTGTTATTGTTTATAGACATGAATTCGTAATTAATAAGTTCTTTTTGATCTGGATATAACATTGTGAGCGCCTTGTCTACGAATGATTGAACATTCAGCTAACAAAGGTCAGATGTCTCATTTGGATAATAGCCTAGGGTAAGTGTATTTTCTTGTACTTCATATAGACAAACAATATAATAATACGTAATTATTTGATTGTATAATACCACAGATTTTGATAATTGAACATTCAATCGTGCGTGTTGTTTTTTGTGTTGTTTATTTGTTAAATACAAATTCAATATTTGAGCTTGCACTCAACGTTGAATGATTTTTTCTTGAAACTTGTAGCTAGATCAATTCGTAATTAAGTTTTACTTAAGATATTTAGCTCGTGTTTGTACCTAAAATATAATGGATCCTATGGATTATCAAATGTAAGCGTTTTGTCATTGAAATAATAATATGTTTCATGTCAGCACTTTATTCCAATTATCAGTTGTCGTATGTATAAAAAGTTTACATCAGGTTTCGATTGTCGAAAATAAATGGATTTTGTCTTTGCAACTGCATTGACATATTTATCTGACATTATTGCTATTTGATAATGTTTTTAGTTTTTCATGTAAATTAAACGTCATCATTGACGTTTTATTTCGTTACGAACAAACGTAGCATATTTTAACAATAATATTATAAAGCAGCAGTCTAAGAAACAGTACGCTTAATCACTACTTGTTATATATTACCGTCATATACCGTCATGTTGTTAAACCTATACATTCGCTCTTAATTGCTGTTTAATGAAAATTATTGTGAACTGTGAAACATGAAATGTCAATAACCAAATATTTCTCTTACAACTTATAAACCAACAGCGATGATAGTTTCAACGTGTTTTTCAAAAGGGATTTACGTTGTTTCAATTTGCGCAATGAACTATATGATCTGACGAGGACAGATAGTATAAAAAATAAACTATAAAGTTAAATTATGAATAGATAATGCAGCGAAAATTCAAGTCGAGCTTATCCCACTCACGGAATGGTTTAGATTTTTTATCTATAAAAATATGTGACCATACATTTTGATTTCAGAATTGCACAAAACCAATTGATTTCTTCGAAAACGTTAGTTATATTGCTGCACGCATAGTGCGTTTTTTGTTTGATCAGATTTTTAGTCTGACTTGCGCGTTAAATTTTTTACTGGTGTATTTTATTTTACAACGAACTTATTGGTACTGATTTTTACACTTTCTTCACAGTACCGGTTATAAAACATACAACTTACGTAGAATATCTTAAATAATATTAAATCACACAATATGCTCTGTCCAGTCTGAAATAAATGCTCAGAAATATGAATAAGAAAAAATGCCGATAACATGTATTTCAAAGTTGTGATAAATTATTGTTCCACGCGATATAAAACGAGATGTTATATACAAAATTCATACATTTGTGATTCTGTAAATTCGTATTATTATCTAATTGTGCCAAAAAGCTGGTTTTTAGATAATCTTCCAGTAAGTATACGGAAATTTGACAACTGCGACCGGTATTTGACATTGCATGAAATTAAATATGCCCCTATTGCTGACGCGCGGTTGACATCATGCTGGTTCGAAGGTCTCCTCCAAAGGTCTAAAATACAACATGCTGATGGTTTGACGGTATTTGGTTTTTAAATCTTAAGACACTTAACTCTGTATCCAGCTCATTTTTGTAGTAGAACTTAGGTTGTCGGAGAATATGGACACATGTTCTTCGTCCTCAAGCTGATTATTATTAAAAATATTATCACTATTTAAACAAACTTTGTGTTTAACATAATGAATCGTTTTAATTTTTTAAATCACAGATGCCCAACCGGTGCAAGGGTAATAATAGTGCAGTGCCTTGACTCCGTCCCAAGCGTACCTTAGTGATTGATTGCTTATGTAAACACGTCCATATTATTCAGAACTGCAATCAAGTACACACTACGAATGCATGGACATTGCCATAAAACCCGAAAGAAGTCTAGCCGTCGATCGATGGCTATTGTTAACCAATGAACAATCAATTACTGGAACGCGCAGCTATTCAAAAAAGAAGCTTTGAAACGCTGTTAGACGATGTTTGAGTGTGTGTCTAGTGGTTTATCAATTATAAGTGATAGTTTGTGGAATATGTATTTTGGTGTCAATATCAATAATGAAGACGTAGCCCATACACGTTTTATATTCACGCGCTGCTCTTAGACNTTTTCAATTATGTTATTCAAAATGTTTCTATTTTTAGGATGAGTATAAAGGTTTCCCTTCTTTTTATCTAATAATGGGTTAAGAACAGTATTGAAATCACCACCGACTATAATGTTTTTATCTTGGTTATTAATTAAATAAGGAAAGAATATGCCCCTCTTGCTGACGCGCGGTTGACATCATGCTGGTTCAAAGGTCTCCTCCAAAGGTCTTAAATACAACATGCTGATGGTTTGACGGCATTTGGTTTTTAAATCTTAAGACATTTATCTCTGTATCCAGCTCATTTTTGTAGTAGAACTTAGGTTGTCGGAGAATATGGACACATTTTCTTCGTCCTCAAGCTGATTATTATTAAAAATATTATCACTATTTAAACAAACTTTGTGTTTTACATAATGAATCGTTTTAATTGTTTTAATCACAGATGCCCAACCGGTGCAAGGGTAATATTATTGCAGTGCCTTGACTCCGTCCCGAGCGTACCTTAGTGATTGATTGCTAATGTAAACAGGTCCATATTTTTCAGAACTGCAATCAAGTACACACTACGAATGCATGGAAATTGCCATAAAACCCGAAAGAAGTCTAGCCGTCGAGCGATGGCTATTGTTAACCAATGAACAATCAATTACTGGAACGCGCAGCTATTCAAAAAGAAGCTTTGAAACGCTGTTAGACGATGTTTGAGTGTGTGTCTAGTGGTTTATCAGTTATAAGTGATAGTTTGTGGAATATGTATTTTGGTGTCAATATCAATAATGAAGACGTAGCCCATACACGTTTCATATTCACGCGCTGCTCTTAGACGCATGTCCTTCAAAACTGTGATCAAACAAACAGCATACACAATGCCAAACTGTGATCGATTAAGAACCTGTGTCCATTACTGGATTATTGGATACTATAATACAAAAATGTTTTATGAGTCCATGCCAAGAGCAATGAGCATGGTTTTCTTTCGGTCTTTGTAAATCGGTCTTGCTCATGTATAACTGTCACATTTGACAAATATCTGTAAGTATTCCAAAGTCTAATGAATTGCGGATTGCTGACGGAAACCACAAAATACTGCACGTCTCGATCGGACAACGATGCAATTTTTGTGGACGTGTTTTCTCTAATATTAAATTTGCAAGCACAACTGAAATCTCTTTTTGTGATTTTACGCTTTAAATCCTGCATGCCGCCAAATGATTCGTATTTAGAAAATAGAAACCTCGTTATGCGTTCTATAAAGTCATGTTACGCAGTCAATTCTGAAGCGGGCTGATTATTTTTTTGTTTTCAAAAATAATTGATATGGATATACAATGTGCCTAAATGAATGGACTAAGTTTTATTTGGAATCTATTCCTAGGGTTATTACGATTCATTGCAGTCATACAGTCTAACGTTATTAGTGGTAATGTAAATTATGACGTTGATGTGTGTATGGCATATTTTAAACCATAAAAAAAACAATATACTAAGGAGTGGTATAAATTGTTCATTACCTTCATTTACATGATCAAATGTCTTATCACAGAAGTTTTATTCACTTTTCTACAAATTTAACACTAACAACACAAGTATCTCGCTTTCAACTAAATAACCAGACAAAATGGCATTCTTTTTACTCCAACGACGGTATACATTAAGTCAATATATATTCTTACTTTTTTCCTGAAAAAATGAGGACACACAATATAAAAATGCAATATTAAACAAATTTAGAAAATGTACAAAATTAGATTTAGTATCGTCCTGTATACAAACATTAACATATGAAGTGATGCGCTGTAAGTTTAGATCTTTTTATGAACACATGTGTGAATCAAATGTGCCCCCGAGACACCTTTGTGATTTGCATGGAAGCAAACTAATTCTCAGAGGCAATTAGTTATATTGATTGTTGCATGAATTGTTTGTTTTTCAGACGGAAAGTTTGGCTTGTGTTGTTATTTGATTGTTGATGGTTGATAATGTGTTTCACGACAAAGCAATTTAGTACGTAATTTACCGTACTACTTTTATAGCAGTTGCTATAGTTTTATTACTAGGTGTACCTGAACTATCCATAGTTTATTCGAGACTGTATGTGTTTCTAAATGTGTTCCAAACAGGTTACGTTCAATTTAAACATTTCAAATTGTTTTAAGTTGAGCTAATAATAAAATGAGATCAACTGATAGATATAATTGTGAACAGGTTATGGAATATGTTGTAAATATAAACACTGTTAAAAATGGTTAGAGAAGGATTCATTACTGGGTCAATCTTCATCACGACTCGTTTACAAATCAGATTGTCTTTTCATGACATATTCGCGAAACAAAGAAGTCCAGATTTCCTGTTTGTCTGACAGCATTGTCAATCAAACATGAGTGTTTTGCCGATCTAAACATTCTATACGATTTCCATAATTGTCGTGGCAATGTTTGTACTTTGGACATCCCGAAACTGATCATTCAGCAGTGAATAGTCGATTATACATTCACAGATATGTCAAACCGACTGAGATATATTTTGCATGTACATGTATTATATTGTGCTTGAATTCTCAGTTAAATATTATACAATTTATTCTGAAATGGAGAGCAACAAATCAAACCTTATATATTGTTAAAAGGTTTACTACAGTTCTCATTTGCTTTTTGGACTTATCGTCTTGGACATTTGATGACACAAACTATATATCGCCAAACACATGCTTTCTTACACATCAGACAATTAGACAAGAAATTATGCAGTCCGTATCAGTTGTATTCAAAAGCATTATAACAGAAATTCGCAAACAGATGAACATTCTAGTGACAAACACAAACATGTGGATTGTCTTTCAAAACGAATATTCAAATTACATATAGAATGTATTTGTTTATATTATTTACTTCATACGTTTGATACAAATCGATTGGGATTTTAGTTCAATATTTTGCTTTATTAACTTTTATCCAAAATTATCACATACTTATAAAAGTGACTTTTTCATCTGATTATTCTCATTATATATACACACTTGTACTGTAAAGCAGCTTACTAAACTAATACACCCGTGTGTACTCTAATGTACACAAATAACAAAAAGAACCGTGTAATCTTCCGGTAAGTATGCATGAAAATGTGACCGGTATCTGCAACGTAAATAATTGATAAATGACAATGATCACAACTACCCCATTTGGAATCATTTTTAATGTTTGAGTTGTGTTGTCTTGTGGTTAGCGCTGTTTTGTCCAGTGATACACATCACATTGTTACGATCAACGCAAAGCATCGGGCGCATAAACGAGCTTAAAGGCACGCTTACGCTATACCTCGCAAAGGGCTGCACACAGTTCAGAAATTCAGTTTTTACCGGTTTAAACCTCCCATTGATAAAAACTGACATTTTTAAGGCTATTACCCCCAGTTTTGATCATTACTGTGTGTTTGTTGTGTACGTGTGTGTCTTATCTAGTAGAGAAATATGGGAACTTCGGAGACATCACCTGCAAATATTACTCTGTCATCATCGTACATAATTTATATACAGACATTGATTTATATTAAAAACAGTAGTATGAGCAAAAACAATTAACTAAAACAATGGAGATTATCACAACTACCACATTTGTAATCATTTGTAATGTTTAAGTTGTGTTGTTTCGTATATAGTGCTGCTGAGCCCCATGACACCCAGCGCATTGTAACGGTCAACGCAATGAATGGCGCATAAATCAGTTTAAAGGCACACTAATGCTGAACCTCACACTAGGCTTTACACAGTCTAGAAATTACTTTTTATTTATTTATAAAGTATTGCACTCGTGTTTATGTGTCAACTGTAATTACTGATAACACTTACTTGCAGGTGTGGTTTTAATTACGAATATATGTTTATTGACAAAAAACAAACTCTTTCAACGCTGTTCGGTGCACTCGATTGTTAACAGCAAACAACAAATGCAATAGCATACAGGAATTCGAGAATACAACAAGTGTAAAATAACATGAAACAGAACTAACTTTCCCTTGATGCACGCAATCCGTAATGCATATAAAACCATCACATACTTTGCTGTTATTGAAGATTATCCGTAGGCTAGACATGTCATATTACTAGTTGTCATCACAGGTTCTATATGCGCAAGCAGTTTATTGATGTTTGCAAACTAAATTAGTGTTTGCTGTTAAACTTTCCTTAAGTGCACTTTTATACATGCTTTCGCAATAAACGGGTTGCAATCTGTGTGTATCTCTGTAATAATTGTTTTAGCATGTTTCTATATAATTTACTGCATGATTCTTCTGAATGCATGGTCGAATGAGGTCGTATTGCTGGAATTATGCTTCAAGAGTTTCTTTGGTTGATGTTCTGTAAAATTATTATTATTCGTGGGCCATTAATATTCGTTGATTTCATGGATTCACCGATCCACCAAATTAACACAAACAAATCGGAAAATGACCGAAGCAAAATCACTATTTTCACGATTTAACGTGCCCACGAAAAAGTCATTTTTGAAAAACACGACATTTCAAATTCATGACCAGATGTTAAACAATTATAGAATTAAAGTCGCAATACATTTTGAATATAAGACTTTTGGTTGAAAACGTGTGTATTTGAAATGGCAATTTCCAGACATATAATACATTATAGAGAATACAATCAGTGTATTGTCGTAAGATGTTGAGTTGTCTACTTTTCGTGTTTATGAAAAAATACATTCGAAACAAAATGTACACTCGATCGAACTGCTAATGCAACACTTACTTTTTTTTCAAATTGTTTTATTATTAATAAACGTATTGTGTCTTTTTTCGGAACTTAAATCCATACATGATTTTGAAATGTCATCTAGCTATTTATTCGAATTGACCCACAATTCCATGAATACTCATCATACTAGAAATACCACGATAATGTAAAAAAAAAGTCACAACATGACACAATCTAAAAATATTTTCTTTTGGTGTAAATAATTAAAACGTTAATCACAACTGAATTGGCACTAAATAAGTGTATGTACGTGGTTTCTAAGAATCATGTATGTCAACTCATTGGTCTTAAGAAAGGTTGACACATTTAACACACCGAGAATCAATTATATAGGGGTCCTTTAAGTGTCCATATGACACACAAGGTTTGAGGTCGTGTCTTTTTACAACAACTTGCAACTCGTCATAAAAATGATCAATTAATTTGTATTATGCGATTTTCGATCAGAATGCCCTAAGAAAATAATAATATGTAAAAGGAAAAAAAAACATGAGGAAAACAATACGTGAACCTGGTCCGGGAGTGTTAGTGCGTCATGGATGAATGATTTTAATCAGTTCAGTTCAATTTATAGGTAGAATCGGAAAATACATGCCTTTGGCATCTTTGTTAAAATATTGCATCTATCAACATATCAAATTAGTTTAAGTTGATATATATACAACCGTTTTTTTTCTAAAAATTCCAATTTTAGAAGTGTTGCGTCATAAGTGCGACAACTCATAGACCTTCAAAAATGTATAAAATATTATTTTGTTTTAACATATCATTTAATATAATTGCCATGAGAAACTATAACTTCATAATTTTATTTTAAAATATTTTTTGGATTTGTTGATGTAGGTTTGTTGGGTTCATATGTGGTTGTTTTATTTTTGTGTCGTAAATTGTTAATGTATCATCCGTTTTGAGGACATTTTTAACATGTTCATATATTGCCGGGCTTATTGATGTCCAAACGTTCCACTCCAAGCGGACTATCAATATAGGCGCTGTATTTATAAAAACAAATCAGCGTGGAAATCAAGACCGTCGGATATCAATAATTGATGATAATGTGGTCTTCAAAGCATACAACGGCGATGTAATGTATTACCATATGACAGCTTAATTGCAAAACAATGTAGGCAGGAGAAGCTAATATGTCGTAAAAGGTGAAACTAAATACTACAGTAAGTATATCGTATAATGGCTCAGCTACCGATATGACATCAATATTTAAGGGAGATAGTATTTGTGAAAACATTTTTAGAAAATGGCTTTTTCAGAAGACTGACTTGAGTCTTTAATGCTGTTGATAAAAAATGTAATGGCTTCAAAAGAAATCATTATTTGGATGAAATGATTTAAATGAAACAATCTGACGGCGCAAAACAGAAGCAAAGAAAACATTATAGGACGATAACTTCCATAGATAATACTATTGAATTTGCAAATGCATTACATTGTCTGTGTTTATACAAACATAAGTCTAAATAAAACTAGTATACAACGTGCATATTCATCGCCTTAAAAATGTGAAAGGTATTTATAGGTGTTTATGTAAAATAGTCACACATGTGTCACGTCTCAAAAGCATATTACACAATTGTCCAATTGTTAAGGCAAAGACCTAAATAATTTTCCGACCGATAGTTTTGCCAAACTTGCCAAAACAAATAAGTTATTTTCTTGCAATCATCTAATTAACGCAATTTATATACATGTAGAACTGTTATACATATTCAAAGAAGTTTTATTAACTTTCCCAACGAATATGACGCATAATTAAGTGTATCGTTCCCTTATGAGTTATTTACAAAATATAGTATTTATTATAAAAACAACAAGTTTTCTGAATGTACACAAACATCAAAGAATATAAGCCAAAGTAGTGGCATATACATACTATTGCCATGAATAAAATACTTCTTACGATTTCCAGAATTTCGTGTATGCCGAAAAGCTTGTTCATATATAATGCTGAAGAAATGATATACGCAAATGTTACCGGTATCTGACATCGTTTGTAATAGAATTCCACTCTGCTTACCGCGGTGAACTTCATGCCGGTTACCGTGCTATAGTATTAAGAATCAGAATCAACTTATAAGCATTGATGGTTATGTATTATTGTTATTTCAATGTAATCACAGCGGTTGCCTATTTGTTCTCTCTTTGATTACTTGGATAATCACATAACATTTATAGCATACTAAAGCGTAAAAGTGAGCTTTCAGTGTTTAAGAACACTAGGAAACTATTATTGAATGTATTCGGAATACTGTTTTCGTCGTTTTCGTCTCTATGGGAAACCGTGTGCGTGTATCGATATTGCAATAAGAATACAAACAACTCAAGCAACTGATGCACTTTATGTCTCTGTTGGAACCTGTTAACGAGTATCCAGTTGGTCTCCAATACCAGTGTTGTATTGTTTTGCACGTGGATGGCATAATAATATATTGAGTGGATTTCTGTGTAGTTGCTTTTACATTGTGCGTTTCTGCCCTTACACTTCAACAAATGAACCTATTAAATGTCATTAAATGACAGGATAGGATTATATAATAATATATTATATAATGATAAGATAATGAGTGGATTTATGTGTGGGTTTTTTAAAGTGTGCGTTTTTGCCCTTACAATAAAAAATGAACATATTAAATGTCGTTAAATGACAGGACATAATATTTCACATCTGATTGTATCTTAAGGTTAATGTTATATTTGGATGTTGCAATGTTTAAAGTTTCGCGATGTCATAGCAATATATCTGCTATTTTTATCAGGCACGTATTTGTCATTAATAAACTCTTTTCATCTGGCTATAACGTTGTGAGCGCCATGTGTACGAAAGATTGACGATTCAGGTAACAAATGTCAGATGTCTCATTTGGATAATAACCTAGGGTAAGTGCATTTTCTTGTACTTTACGTAGAAAAAAACAATAAAGCATTGCTGGTTCATTTTATATTATAACGAGCTTAACAATAATATATTCAGCACTTACTTAAAAATACCACATATAGAACAAAACATTTACGTGGAATATCTGAAATAATATTAAATCACACAATATTTTGTGTCCAGTTTTGAAATAAATGCTCAGACAAGTAAATAAGAATAAATACCGATTATATCAATGTTGTGATAAATTAATATTCCCCGCTATTTATAACGAGTGGTTCTCTAAATAATTTAAACACTTATTATTATGTAAATTATTATAATTCCATTATGCCGAACAGCTAGTGAGCATATAATCTTCCCGTAATTATACATGCAACTCTGACCTGTATCTGACATCGCCTGTAATTTAATATTCCCCTTTTGCTGACCGCATCATGCTGGTTCCGAGGTCCCTCCAAAGTCTATAATACAACACGCTTATTGGTTTATTTTATCTGGTGTGTAAAAACTAAGACACTTAAGTTTGAATCCAGCTCATTTTTCTCGTAGACATTAAGTATTCTGAAAGTATGGACATGTAGGGCATCTAGGTGTTATATGCGATTTACTGCATTTTCTTGTCATGTATTGTGTGAACCTATTAATTAAAACCTTATTGCAAAATAAAACGTTTATAATTCAAATGACTCGTCCATATGATTGATTTCTTAAATTATTTCAGACAGCTTTCCACATTTGCATTTAATTGAATTGAGAATCGCATTAACCTGCATTCATCAATATCGTTATGTTTGTTATCGGATCGCAGTTGTTTTATATATCCTATTCTCAACGATCTTAAAGAAATTAGTTACGATAATATGTGAATTATATTATTATTTAGATACTACAAATGTCAAGCTGTGTTAAATTCGTGTTTGTCATTTATGCTGCGAAATTAGAATCATTTGATTTGTTAAACACGATTTTCTTTGACACAATTTAATAATGCTGTATCGGGTATTATTAACGAATGAAATAACACGCGATTTGTTTTAGCAACACATGTCTCTTTAACTATAATACACACTCTGTATGCATGCGCTAGTCCAATAAACTATTGAGAAGAAACTCCTTTTGTGAGCATTATATTTATGAGCATGTAATGATTGGCTATTTCTCCTCTCTTGAAGTACTTTGGATAATCGAGTAACACCTTCAATATACTTAACAGATATGATTCTTATCCGTGATATTAACGCACACCGTTCTAAAAAAGAATCTTAAGAGACCGGTATGTCGTGGTCATTATAGTCTATATTTGGAAATAGTCGATAGTGCAATTGAATGTACTTTGAACAATTCAGACAGTTTCTGGTTTTACTTGAACCGGATATTAAGTACATTTAATAAAATTAATTTTGATTAGACAGTTTTGTGTTTTCCAATATAACGCCGGCATTGACAGACCAAACTAAAAAGCAACACAAAAGAACCCCGTTCAGTTGAAGGAAGCTAGTTACTCAAACATATGACAGGTATTCGGTCCCACACTTGAGAATGCGTTTTACGGGTAAAATGATTAATGTGTGTAAGAATCAAGATTGAGAATCATTAGCAACACTCCTGTTTGTTTAATAATCTTTAGTCCTTATAATGTGATCTCCATATTAATAAAAAAAACATATACCTATTGATAAGTATAATGATTATTGTAATAATTATTATTATAATTAACTGTGCGGTCTTCCTTATGGATGGTTTTATTTCAAAATGAAAGCGGTGCACTGCTAATAATAGTGTAGTGTCTTGTCCCCATCTGAATTGAATCTAAGTGATTGATTTCCAATATAAACCATGTCAATATTAATGAGAACTGCAGTTAAGAAAGCACTAAGAATGCATGGACATCATCCTCAAACCAGACAGAAGTCCATCCGTCGAGCGTTGGTTTTTGTTAACCAAAGAACAATCCATTACTGGAAAGCGCTGCCTTTCAAATAGACGCTTTGAAACGTTTAACGATGTTAGACATTCTAGTGCTATATCAATTTGATGTCCTATTTTGTATAATATGTTGTTTTTTTTTACTGTCTATGTCGATTATGCAGTCGTTGCCCATAAGCCTTTTATGTTCATGCGCTGCTCATAGACACATATCTTTCCAAACGATGGCCACACAAATAGCATATGAAATGCCAAAATGTGATTGATTAAGAACCTGTGCCCATTACTGGATTATTGGATAATATAATACGCAAATGTTTAAGGATTACTTATCAAGAGCAATGAGCATGGTTTCCTTCCGGTCTTTGTAAATCGGTCTTGCCCATGTATAACTGACACATTTGATAAATATCTGTAATTATTCCAAATATCTGAAATTATTTCAAAGCCCAATATATAGCGGATTTCTGACGGAAACCACGTGATACTGCACGTCTCGATCGGACTTCGATGCAATGTTTCTGGACGTGTTGTCGTTAATATTCTATTATCAAGCACAACTGAAATCTCCTTTGGGCAGTTTACGCTTTAAATTCTTCATGCCAGCATAAAATTCTAGTATTTATGAAACATTAACCTAGTTTAGCGTTCCATAAGGTCATGTCAAGCAATTAATTCTAAAGAAGGATCATTATTTTATTTCGCAGACAATAATTTATATGGGTATGCAATGTGCAAAAATGATTGGACGTAGTATTAATTGCAATCATATTCTGGCGTTATGGGAATTCAATTTATTTCAGTCCTAAATTCTTACGTGGAACTATAAATTATGTACAGCAAGTTTTAAATTATAAAGAACAAACAAGGTATATAATAAGCAGTGGTCTTAATTGATCAGTGTTGTATATTACCTTCATTAAAATGATGATGACACGCAATATGATAATTTACTATAAAACCAATTTAGAAATGCAAATATGGAATGCTGCATAACTAGATTGATTATCATCCTTTATACAAAAAAACAAGAAATATGCAGTGATATTGCTTTTCGTTTAGATCTTTTTTATGAACACATGTGTGAGCCAACTGAGCCCTGCAGACACACGATTACTTTAAGATGTGCATGAATGCAAACTAATTCACAGATGCAATTAGTTATATTGATTGTTGCTGGTCATGTTTGTTTTTCGGACGCATAGGTTGGCTTGTATTGTGACTTGATTGTTGATGTTGGATAATGTGCTACAAGAGGAAGTTATTTAGTCCGTACTTTAACGTACTGCTTTTAACACAATTTATATAGATATTAAACGGCTTAGATTAAATACTTACGTGTGCTTCATCAATCATTTAAATAACATTTCATATTGTACCACCTTGCATTAAGTACAGATCATAGTAGAAATACCTCGACGGAAAGATATAAGTGTGAACAGGTTATAAAATAGGTTGCAAATAAAAACACTATTAAAAATGGTTATACAAAAGTTTTACCAGGGTTGAATATTGGGTCAATCTTCATCAAGAATCATTAACAAAATCAGATTATCTTAACATGACATTTTCGTGAAACATTGAAGTCCGTATTTCCTGTTTGTCTGACAGCATTGTCACTCAAATATGCTTGTTTTGCCAATCTAACCCTTTGCATGCTGGGAAATTTGTCGTCTGCTAAAATGTTGTCTGCTAAATTTCTAAAATAAGCATTTTCTTCGAATTTTGTTCAAAGAATACTATTAGAATAGCAAACAGTTTGGATCCTGATGAGACGCCACGTTCTGTGGCGTCTCATCTGGATCCAAACTGTTTGCAAAGGCCTTCAAAATCCGGTTCCAGCGCTCAAAGGGCTAAACAATCCATATGATTGCCATAATTGTCATATCAATGTATGTGGTTTGGGACATCCAAAAACTGAAAAATCAGCAATGAATAATCCGTGTATGCATGCAAGGATATGTCCAAAAGACTACGATATAGTTTGCAGTAATTTTATTGTGCTGCATAATTAAGGTGTATGCAATTTGTTTTTAAATGCAGAGCAACAAGTCAAACATTACATTTCGTTTAAAGATATAATAAAGTTCGCATGTGCTATATACGAGCAGTTGCAATAAAACAGTAAATGTATCTTCGCCTTATGCCTCTTTGGTGTATTTTTGGTTGTTAAAAACATAATCATTTTCACGTGATTGTTCAATTTTCTAACGCGTCTAGTCAAATACCGAATACGGTTGGTGTACATATTATACGTCGCGAATATTTCATGACACTAAATATCGCCAAACCCATGCTTTCTCACACAGCAAATAAATACTCAGAAAATCCTCTAGTTTTTTATCAGTTTTAGTGGAATGCATTTAAGAAACAAAAACAGCTGATTATTCTAGTTACACACACAAACAAGTGTAAAGCCATTAATAAACGCCATAATAGGCATTTGTCTTTCAAAACGAATATATTTTCATGCAAAAAATCTAGTGGATTATTTGTATAATTTACATCATACGTTTGATAAAAATCGATCGAGAATGTTGTTTAATGTGTTGCATTATTAACGTTCATCGAAAATTATCCAAGTTTTATTTCATCTGATAATTATCTTTATATATATATATATTTGGTAAACGAATACATAAACACAATTTACACAAACAACAAAGAACAAAAAGAACCCTAAGAACCGTGTAATTTTCCAGTTAGTATGCATGTACATGTGACTTTTTTTCATGCACGAATTCCTATGAAACATGTTTGTATTGAAGTTTTTGTAATTAAACATACTGATGGTGTTGATTTATTAGTAATAAGACCCTTTGTCCATCGTTGTAATGTAATAACCGAAACATTACATTAGGAATTTAATCTTTGTTGTGACTTTATAGTGATATCTATGTTATGCTATTAATAAAAACATTAATCAAAACATGTTGAATATACATTATATAATATAGAACGACTGCCTATACATGTTAATTGGGGGGGGGGGGTTTCAGTAAATATCTCGAACCTTGGTGCCTTACACAAAAGAAACTTCGGAAACATACCTGACGATATCAAGTGTTCATCATTTAAAATAATTTCTTTAACAAACAAAAAATAACTATGAAAAGAAGCATTATGAGCAAGACTTATTAAACCAAAAAATGAAAATGATAAAAAAAATCCCCAGTTCTACTCAATTTTAATGTTTGAGTTGTGTTGTTTTATGTATAGTGCTGTTTTATACCGCGACACTCACCACATTGTAACGGTCAATGCAAAGCATCGGGCGCATTAATCAGTTTGAAGGGACGTTAACGCTACAACTCGCACACAGCCGCAAACAGTCCAGAAATTCGGTTTTCGTATAAATTACTGCACTCATGTTCATGTGTCAGCTGCAATTACTGAGAACACTTACATTCGTCTGAAGTTCTAATTACGAATATGTGTATTTCCTGCACTCGATTGTTAACAGCAAACTGCATATGCCTTCAGGTATTCTACGATACAAAAAGTGTGAAATAACATGAAACGGAACTCACTTTCCCTTGATGCACGCGATCCGTAATGCATATAAAACATCATAGGAGTTGATATTATTGAAGACTATCCGTAGGCTAGACATGTCTAATAACTTGATGTCAACACAGGTTCTATATGTGCAAGCAGTTTATTGATGTTTGCAAACTAAATTAGTGTTTGCTGTTATAGTTTCCATTACTGCAGTTTTCTACATGCTCCTCCAATAAACTGATTTGAATCTGTGTGTATCTCTGTAATAATTGTTTCAATATAATTTACTGCAGCATTGTGTGTATACATGGTCGAATGAGGTCGTATTGCTGAAATTATATTTCAAGAGTTTCTTTGGTTGATGTACTGTAAAATTATTATTATTCGTGGGGCCATTAATATTCGTTGATTTCATGGATTCACCGATCCACGCAATTAACACAAACAAATCGGAAAATGGCCGAAGCAAAATCATTATTTTCACGATTAAACGTGTCCAAGAAAAAGTCATTTTTGAAAAACCACGATATTTCAACGTCATGACCAGATGTTAAACAATTATAGAATTAAAGTCGCAATACATTTCAAATATAAGACTTTTGGTTAAATACGTGTGTATTCGAAATGGCAATTTCCAGACATATAATACATTATAGAGAGTAAAATCAGTGTATTGTCGTAAGATGTTGAGTTTTGTAATGTTCGTGTTTATGCAAAAATACTTTCGAAACAAACTGTACACTCGATCGAACTGCTAATGCAACAATTTCTTCTTTCTTTTTTTTTTAAATTGATGTATTATTAATAAACGTATTGTGTCTTTTTTTCGGAACTTAAACCCATACACGATTTTGAAATGTCATCTAGCTATTTATTTGAATTGACCCACAATTCCATGGAAAATCATCACAGTAGAAATACCACGATAATGTAAAATGTCACAACATGACACAATTTAAAAAATATATATTGTTTTTGTGTAAATGATTAAAACGTTAAAAACAACTGAATTGGCACTAAATAAGTGTATGTACGTGGTTTCTAAGAATCATGTATGTCAACTCATTGGTCCGAAGAAAGGTTTACACATTTAACACACCGAGAATCAATTATATAGGGGTCCTTTAAGTGTCCATATGACACACAGGGTTTGAGGTCGTGTCTTTTTACAACAACTTGCAACTCGTCAAAAAAAAAATGTATTAAGCTATTTTCGATCAGAATGCCCTAAGAAAATAATAATATGTGAAAGGAAAACAACATGAGGAAAACAATACGTGCACCTGGTCNATATATATATATATATATATATATATAACCGTTTTTTTTCTATAAATTCCAATTTAAGAAGTGTTGCGTCATAAGTGCGAAAACTCATAGACCTTTAAAAAAAATGTATAAAATATTGAGTTGTTTAAACGTATCATTTTAGTTAATTGCCATGAGAAACTTAATAATTTTATTTAAACATAATGTCTGGATTTGTTGATGTAGGTTTGTTGGATTCATATGTGGTTGTTTCATTTTTTGTCGTAAATTGTTAATGTATCATCCGTTTTGAGGACATTTTTAACATATTCATATATTGCCGGGCTTATTGATGTCCAATCGTTCCACTCCAAGCGGACTATCAATACAGGCGCTGTATTTATAAAAACAAATCAGCGTGGAAATCAAGACCGTCGGATATCAATAATTGATGATAATGTGGTCTTCAACGCATACCACGGCGATGTAATTTATTACCATATGACAGTTTAATTGCAAAACAATGAAGGCAGGAGAAGCTAATATGTCGTAAAAGGTGAAACTAAATACTACAGTTAGTATATCGTATAACGACTCAGCTACCGATATGACATCAATAATTAAGACGGATTGTATTTGGGAACCCATTTTCAGAAGATGGCTTTACAGAAGACTGTCTCGAGTCTTTGATGCTATTGAAAACAAATAATGGCTTTAAACAATCGTTATGTGGATATATTGATTGTAATTAAATAGTCTGAAAAATACACAGGCACCCGAAACATTTTAGGACGATACTTTCAACAGATAATTCTTTTGAATTTGCAACTTCATTACATTTGTCTTTGTTTTCACGAACAACAGTCTACATAAAACTAGTATACAATGTCCCGTCTCAACGCCTAATAAATGTGTAAGGCATTTATATGTGTTTATGTAACATAGTCACATACTTTTCACGAACAACAGTCTACATAAAACTTGTATACCATGTCCCGTATCATCGCCTAATAAATGTGTAAGGCATTTATATGTGTTAATGTAACATAGTCACATGCTTTTCACGAACAACAGTCTACATAAAACTAGTATACAATGTCCCGTCTCATCGCCTAATAAATGTGTAAGGCATTTATATGTGTTCATGTAACATGGTCACATACTTTTCACGAACAACAGTCTACGTAAAACTAGTATACAATGTCCCGTTTCATCGCCTAATAAATGTGTAAGGCATTTATATGTGTTTATGTAACATAGTCACATACTTGTAACGTCTCAAATGCATAACACGCAATTAACCAAATATTTAAGCAACGACCTAAACATTTAGCAAAATTATAGTAATGCAATATGTGCAATGTTTTTATTTTAGTTATTTTTCATTCATTCAAATTTACGCAATTTATCTAGTACCGTTATACATATTAAAACATTTTTTATTGAATTATCTCATCAAATATGACGCCAATTATAATTGTATTGTTCCCTCATGAGTTATTTACGAAACAAAGTATTTGTAATACATGTACATACAACATGTTTCTGCACGTACACAAACATCAAAGAATACAAGCAATAGGAGTGGCATAGAATAACTATTGCCATGACGATACTATATCTTACAATTACCAGCATTGTCATAATGTCAAGAAGCTTATTCACAGATAATAATGTCAAAATTATGCACGCATATGCGACCGGTATCTGACATCGTGTGTAATTGAATTGCACTTTGCTTACGGAGGTGAAATTGATTCTGGTCCCCATAGCATAACGAAATCAGAATCAAACAATAAGAATTCATGGTAACATATTATTGTTATGTCAATATAATCAACGCATTTGGTTATCTATTCTCTCAGCGATTACTTGGATAATCATGTAACACTTACAGCATACTAAAACATAAAAGTGATTTTTCTGTGTTTGAGAATACTATATCAAATGCGGAAAGTATTCTTGAATGTATTAGATGTGCTATGTGTGTCGTTTTCGTCTATTAGGAAAACCTTGTTTGAAATGTATCAATAGTGAAATAGGATGTAGTACAAACAACGCATGCACTTTCTTTCATCGTTGGAACCTGTTAACGAGTACCCAGTTGGATTCCAATAGCACTGTGGTATTGTTTCGAACGTGGATGTCATAATAATATATTTGGCGGATGTATGTGTAGCTGATTTACATTGTGTGTGTCGTGACCTTACAATATAAACAATTAACATATTAAATGTAGTTAAATGACAGGACATTATATATCAAATCCTATTGTTTGTTAAGGTTTATGTTATGATTCCAGGTTGCAATATTCACTGTTTCGCGATGTCCTAGCTCGGCTTTTTTTATCCGACATGTATTCGTAGTTTTTTAGTTCTGTAATTCTGGATATACTGTTCTGAGCGCCTTGTCTGCGAATGATTGAACATTCGGCTAATAAATATCAAATGCCTCATTTGGATAATGACCTAGGGTAAGTGAATTTTCGTGTTCTTAATTTAGAAAAACAGCATACCAATACGTTATTGTATGTTTTGTAGATTACCGTAGATTTTGATAATTTTACCGTCATTTTACTGCTGTTGTATTTTTGTTTTGTTTTTAATTGAATTAAATATTTGTTCTTATACCTCATGTTGAATGACTAATTATCGAAACTAATAGCTTAAGCAAATCAGTATCGAATTGCATTAAAGATATTTGTCTCGTTTTTGTGCCCAAACATATAATGGAATATGTCAGTATATGATCTAAATTAGCAGTTGTCGTTTGTATAAATAATTGGCATCAGGTTTCATATGTTGGAAATAAAATAATATTGGCTTTGCAACTTCATTAACATATATATCTGACGTTATTGCGATTTAATTATGTTTTTTTTTTATTTAAACTTAAAGGTAATTGTTAACATTGTATATATTAAGAACATAAGAGTAGATGATATTTTAACAATTATCTTATAAAACAGCAGAATTTAAACACCACACTAAATTGTTCATTATTATAAACGTCATTTTCTTTATCCTATAAATTGGCACTTAATTTTAATCACCTTCAATAGAAATACTTCTGACTTTTGTAGTAAGAAATGTCAATAACCAAATATTCGTCTTAAAACTAATGATCCAAAAGTTATAAACATAGTCATAACAAGGATTTAAATTCTTTCAATGTGCGCACTAGAGTATATAAAACGATGAGGACTGATTTTATAAAAAATGCACTATTAAGATAAACATTGTTAAAAAGTAATGCAGCAAAGGTTCACGTCTAGATTATCATAGGTCTTCAAACATTAAAACAAATGTACTGGAGTTGATTTCAAATCAATTTACATGTGTGAGTATAAATAGCAATTTAAGAATTGCACAAACCCAAGTGATTTTTCCTACACTTACAATTGCGTTTGAAATGTATTGTTGATCTATGTAATAGTATAACGAGCTTATCGATTTCAGCCCTTGCTTTAAAGTACCGCTTACAGAACGTAAAGCTTTAGTAACGACTTGAAATAATATTAAATCACACAATACTCTACGTTAAGTACTGAAATAAATGCTCACACAGATGAATTAGAACAAACACCGATTATATTAATGTTGGGATAACCTAATGTTCCCCGCTTTGTAAATCGAGTAAATAATTCCTATATTTGGTATTATGTTAATTCTCATAATTACATTATTCCGAAAAGCTAGTTTACAGATAAACTCCCCGTAATTATACGGGAACTGGACAACTGTGACCGGTATCTGACATCGCCTGTAATTAAATATGCTCCTCTTGCTGACCGCATAATGCTGGTTCCGAGGTCTCTCCAAAGTCTATAATACAACACGCGTATTAGTTTATTGTAACTGGTGTTTAAAAACTAAGAAACTCAAGTTTGAACCCAGCTTTTTTTTCTCGTAGAAATTAAGTATTCTGGACGGATGGACTTTGTATGCGTCCTCCGAGATAACGATGTGTTTTCGTCTCAGTTGTTGTGTGACCCTATTAATTAAAACAATTTTTTTAAGTTCATAATATTAATAACTCGTGGATGGGTTATTTAATGATGTTTACATCTTCCGACAATTGCATCACTGAAGTGCACATTGCTCCTAGCTGCATTCATCTGTATCGTTATTTGTGTATTCGGATCGCAGTTGTTATAGAGAACATATTAATAACAATCTAAAAGAAATTCTCAAATTACCAGAATATCTGTAGGAGATTATATCATTGTCTAACATCGTGTTTGTTATTGTTGCTGTGAACTAAGAATTATTTGTTTTGATATATACGATGTGTATTGACAAAATAACATTTAAACGAAGGAAAGAAAAACGCGAATTTGTTTTAGCAACACACGTCTCTTTTATTGTAATATAAACTCCATTTGCATGCGCTGTCACAATAAATTATTCAGAAAAAAACTGTTAATGAGCCTTCTTTAATGAGCATGTAATGATTGGCTATTTCTCCTCTCTTGAAATACTTTGGATAATCGAATAACACTTGCAATTAGTTAGCAGATATGATTTTCTTCAGTGGTATGAACGCAAACCGTTCTTAAACGCAATCAGGGTACCGGTTTTTCGTGGTCGTTGGAAATAAATATTTGGAAATTATCGACAGTGCAATTGAATGTTCTTTGAATAGCAAATGTACTTTCTGGTTTATTACCACTTGATTATTAGTTTATTATATACAATTTATTTTGAAGCGACAGCATGACATATTTCGCACGTGGTTGGCTGAAAATAAGTATATTATGTGTGACTTTGTGTGTGTTTTTTTCTTTATTTTGTGTTTAATGTGTGTGCGTGCGTGCAAGTATGTGTTGCTTTTTGTGTTTTATTTCTTACACATTGCAAAAAAAGGTATATACTACTATTCCATCCTGATACCGTGCTTTCTAAACTCCCCGTCACACCGGGCGAGCAACGGTACTACGAACAAAACAGTCCGTTTCTGTAAGACGCAAATAGTCTTTGCCAGAACGCTAATGTGTTTTTCTACAAGTACGTCTATGGCAGTGTATTGTCCCAATCTGAAGTGTATGTAAGTGATTGATTGTTTATGTAAACCATGTCCAAATTGATCAAAACTTCAGTCAAGAAAACACTACGAATGCATGGAAATCACAATCAAACCAAAACTCCTGCCGTCCTTGTTTACTGGAGAGCGCTGCCTTTCAAACAAACGATTTGAAAGTTTAACAATGTTAGACATTCAGGTGTTATATTGATTTGATGTCATATTTAATATAATATGTATTTGTCTGTCAGTGGCGATTATCCAGACGTTGTCCATAAGCAATTCATATTCACGCGCTACTCTTAAACAGATATTTTTCAGAACTTTGGTCAAACAAATAGCATATACACTGACCAAATGTGATTGATTAAAAATCTGTGTCCATTACTGTATTGGATATTATACGTCAATGTGTTACGATTACTTGCCAAGAGCAATGAGCATGATTTCCTTTCGTTCTTTGTAAATCGGTCTTGATCATGTATAACTGTCACATTTGACAAATATCTGTAAGTATTCCAAGCCCCATGAATAACGGTCTTCCGTCGGAAACCACGTTATACTGCGCGCCGCGGTCGGACATCGATAAAAAGGTTTTGGACGTGTTGTCTCTAATATTCTATTTTAAGCACGACAGAAATCTCCGTTGGTCATTTTACGTTTTACATCCTGCATGCCAGGTTATAATTTGTATTTTTTTATAAAACATAAATCTAGTTTTGTGTTCTATAAGGTCATGTCAAGCAATCCATTCTGAAGCAGGAGAACACTTTCCTTTTGTAGAAATTATTGATATGGGTATAAAATGTACAAAAATAAATTGATATTATTTTCATTGGAATCTAGTCATAACGTTATTGAGATTCGATTTATTTCAGTCATAAATGCAAACGTTATCAGTGTTAATGTTAATTTATTCATATTAATATATAATAATATATAATCATAATTAGTATTAACATTTCTACAAACATAAACATTAAACGTGCATCTTAATACCTAGACACAATGGCCGTTTCTATATGTCAACGACGATTTAAATTGGGTCAATATATGCGTAATTCTTTGAATGAAAATGTGAGGCCACACATTATAAAAAGTCTTTATTAAACCAATTTAGAAATGAAAATGAAGAATACTGCACACGAACAAGACTAGATTGAGTATCATCCTTTATACAAACCTCAAACCTTAACACATATGAAGTGATGCTGCTTTTAGTTTAGATCTTTTTATGAACAGATTAGTGAGTCGAATTAACCCTGGAGGCACACGGTACCTTTGTGATTTGCATGAAAGCAAACACATTCTCAGAGTCAATTAGTTATATTGATTGTTGCGGTTGGTGTTTTTTTTTCAGATGCACTGGTTGGCTTGTATTGAGACTTTATTGTTGATGTTTTATAATGTGCTAAACGACAAAGGAATGTAGTACGTACTTTAACACACTGCTTAAAAGGCAGTATATATAGATTTTAAATGGTTTGTATTAAATGCTTACGTGTGGTCCATCAGTCATTAAGATTGTAAGGTGCACCTGAAATATATATAGTTCACACAACACTTATATTTTTCAAAATGTTATACTTTCAGTTCTCACATATTATATTGTAATACCTTGTCTTAGGTTCAGATAATGGTAAAATACATTGACTGAAAGATATCTGTGCGAACAGGTTATGACATGTTTTGAAAATTAAAACACTATTAAAATGGTTAAAGAAGAGGTTTACTAGGGTTGATTATTGGGTCATTCTTCATCACGACTCGTTTACGAAATCAGATTGCCATAACATGTCATAACAGCGAAAAAATGAAGTCCTGATTTCCTGTTTGTCTAAAATAATTGTCAATCAACTGTGCGTGTTTTGCCAATCGTAATGTCAATGTTTGTGGTTTGGATGTCCCGTAACTGAAAATTCATCTGTAAATAATGGGTGTATACATTGCAAGATATGTCAAACATACTGCGAGACTATATTGTGCATTTATTATATTGTGCTTCGAATGCCTAATTAGGTTGTATGCAATTTATTCTGAAATGGAAAACAACAAGTCAAACATATCATGTCTTTTAAAGGTACACGTATAAAACAATTCTCATTTACTTTTGGGACATATTGTATATACTAGCAGTTTCATTAAGGAAACACTATATGAATCTTTGCTTTATTTATCTTTGGTTTAATTTTGGTTCTAAAAAAGATTGTCATTGTTACGTGTTTTTTTCCGTTTTCTCCTGTGTCTAGTAAAATAGCAAATACGGGGTGTGTTCATACCACTTGTCGCGAATATTTGACGACAGAAACTATATAACGCAAAACACATGCTTTCTCACACAGCCGAAAATTAGACAGGATCTGCTATAGTATGTATCAGTTGTATTGGAATATATTAAAACAACTATTCGAACACAGTCGAAAAATATGGTGACACACACAAACATAAGTGATACAGCTCTAAAGCCTTTTAAAACGCCATAATCGTCGTTTGTGTTTTTAAACGAATATTCCTACAAACAAAAGATAAATAAGTTTAAACTAACAATCTAGTCGATTTTTTGTATAATTTACATCCTTTATTTGATATAAATCGATGAGGTTTTTGTTTAATATTTTGCAATAATACATATGATGGAGAGAAAAATTTTACACTTATGAAAGTGATGTTTTTTTTCATCTGATTATTCTGATAATATATATACACGATTGTATTGTTAAATGTGAGTAAATAAAAAACATCAACATGTTCTCTAATCTACAAAAACAACAAAGAATGTTACAAATCTAAGAACCGTGTAATCTTCCAGTAAGTATGCATGTGAATGTGACTGGTATCTGACATCGTCTTGAATCGTGCTTACCGTGAAAGCCTTCATGCTGGCTCAAATGTCTTTGTTTTTCCTTTCGTGAATTCCTATGGACATTTCTGTAATTAAACATACTGATGGTGTTATTGGATTGGTAAAAAGACCATCCATCGTTTTCCATCGTTGTAATGTTATAACCTCAACATGAGCAATTGAATCTGTGTGATCAACGTTATAATATTAATCAATTTTTTTTGAAGATACATTAGATAATATAGAATGACTGCCTATTTATGTTAATGTTTTTCTTCAGTAAATACTTCGAACCAGGGAAATAAGGAAACTTCGGAGACATCACCTGGAGAATAATGCATTTAAAGCAATGTATAACTACGAAAAAGAGGAATATAAGCAAACCAAATTAAAACAAATAATTAAAATGATCACAACTACCCCAATTGTAATCCTTTTTAATGTTTAAGTTGTGTTGTTTTATAATAGTGCTGTTTTGTCCCGTGACACCTATCTCCTTGTAACGTTCAACGCAAAGCATGGCGCATAAATCAGTTTAAAGGCACGCTAAGGCTAAACCTCGTACTAGGCCGCACGAAGTCCAGAAATTCAGTTTGTTATATAAATAAATGCAATTGACTTTAAGTGTAAGCTGCAATTACTGATAGCACTTCCTTGCGTGTAAGGTTCTAATAACGAATATGTGTTTGGACGAAACACACTTTTTCAACGCTGTTCAAAATGGTAAACAGCAAACAACAAAAGCAATAGCATACAGGAATTCTAGATTACAACAAGTGTGAAATAACATGAAACGGAACTTACTTTCCCTTGATGCACGCGATCTGTAATGCATATAAAATCATCCTAGGATATGATGTTATTGAAGACTATCCGTAGGCTAGCAATGTATAATTACTGGTTGTCATCAAAGGTTCTATATGCGCACACAGTTTATTGATGTTTGCAAACTTAATTAGTGTTTGCTGTTATACTTTCATTAACTGCAGTTTTCTACATGCTTCTCCAATAAACTGAATAGAATGCATCATATTTACTGTAGTATATGTTTAATATGTTTATGTGCAATAGAATTTGAATGTATCTGTTTTAAAATAATTTATTGCAGGATTCGTCTAAATACATGAGGTTGTGTTTCTGAAAGTATGCTTAAAGAGTTTCTTTGCTTGATTTACTGTAAAATTATTATTATTTGCGGGAGATAAATTTTCGTTGATTTCATTGGCTTACTGATCCACGAAATTAATACAACAACATTATTTATTTTCCAAAATCACGATTTAACTTGTCCAGGAATAAGTCATTTCCCAAAAAAAAACATGACATTTCGTGCCTACAAATAAAACTTATTTCACTGTATTCAGGGGTAAATCCAGAAGAATAGTACATGGTAGGCAGAGTAGTTGTAGACTCGACTACCCAAAAAAAGTATTTACTCTAAGCACTAAACAAACTAGTTTATTTCTGTTATGCCAGATTAATCAAATATTCGAAAACAAAGTTTATGTCATGAAACATGTACAGTGCTTCCGCAAATACCGCACGGGAACAACGAAAAACATGAGGGGAATGACTTTTACATGTATATCCAATATAAAACTATATGAAAACATATCATTTACAAAATAGCTATGTAAAACTATTGCTTAATAATTTGATTTTAAAATACTAGTTTTTGTTGATGTTGTTGATTTTGGTTTGTTCGAGTCATATGTGGTATTTATTATTGTTGTGTTAAATTGTTATTGCATCATCTATTTGGTGTAACCAATTTCAACATGTCCAATTTTGCCGGGCTTATTGACGTTCAAACGTTGCTCTCTCAGTGGAGTATCAATACAGGCGGAGTATGTCAAAAAGCAGCATGGAAATCAAGACCGTCGCATATCAATTATTGATGACAATGTCGTATTCAAGGCATACAACAGCGATGTAATCTATTATCATATGACAGCTTAATTGTCAAACAATGTAGGTTGGAGACTCTAGTATGTCGTAAAAGGTTAAACATATACTACTGTAAAATATTGTGTTTGGGCTCAGCTATTGTTTTGAAATCAATATTTAAGGGAGATAGTATTTGTGAACCTTTTCAAAACTTGGCTTCACAGAAGACTGACTCGAGTCGTTGATGCTATTGAAAAAAAAATGGCTTCACTTTGTGTTTTGCCTTATGGTTAAGTATTGATGATCGACAATGTGATACATACTTAAAAGCACTGCTTACAACGCAGTTTGTTTTTAGTTTATCGATCTAAGATAGACTTCCATTTGAAACGTTTACATTCGTAATCAACATAAGGACACATTAATGGACGCATAAAAAGAATTATAATAAAGGATGTACACAGCAGTGCATTTTGGGCCTTAAATTAAAAAACAGTCCCTTTCATACAGAATAAATATCGAATATCCGTCACTATTGTAACAAATCAACCACTCATCACAAAATAATTGTTTTGGATTGTTAATTCGACTTGCATAATCGTTATACAACATTGTGCACATAATTCAATGTTTGTAGTTTGGAAATCCTAAAACTGATAATAATCGTTTAAAAAAATTCTTCCAATGAACTCGAATAACTGTTGTGCATTATTGCATTGCTTTTGAACACGTCAAACCTAGGCAGTTTGCATCATTATCATAGCGTCAGGAAACGGAAGCAAATGAAATTGCGACCGCATAGGTAAGATGTATATAACTTGCTCTAAAACGGACAACGAAGTTAACCTTTGAATCTCATTTAAGAAATATGATGCCGTTCTCATTTGCATTTTTTAGATGATTTATCGTAAGTATTTTTTTTTAAATCATTTACGCGGTGGGTAACTTTTATCCTGCATCTTGTTAAACAGCTAATTATGATTGTGTATATATTACGTGTTGGGAATTTTTGAAGACACGAACAATCGTCAATCACATTATTTCTCACACAACACACAATAACAATATATTTTCTATACCGTGTCAGTTATCTTGGTAGTTATTTTGACAATTTATTGAAAATTATATAACACAAATAAAAAGACGCTTTCTTTTAGTTAATACATGAAGATTTCGGAAAGTTTCCAAGTCGATAAATGTATAAATATCTTCTTTAATGTAAACAAGCAAAAAAAATACCAACAATTCTAAGAACACACGCGTTATCGTCCACTAATTATGGCTAGTATCTGACAAAGANCCTGTGATCTTTGCTCAAAATGGCAGCATCGCATATGCAATACAGGTATGTACAGTTTTATTAAAAAATTGTATTTTAATCATTATAAATATTTTAATTAAAAACATAGTTTTATAACATTATTTGTAATTTAAGAAAATATAATGCGATAAATTGAATATTTCTGTGATTTTTGCCTCAAGTGGGTTTCGTACAACATCCTGATATTCAATGTACTTATAACGCAGTATTATGTGAAGTTGGAATAAGACATCAATTTGGGTATAATTTGAGTCTTTCGACAGTGCATAATATGCAGCTTTACGATTTGTATTTATTTAGTTCAAATTATAATTAAAATATAAACTTGCATATATAATTACTACAAAACTGGATTTTTAATTGATTTGTTTAAATCATAATAAAATTTGAAATACAGTTTAAATTATAAAAAACAATTACTTTTAATAAAAAGTCATAGAAAATTTGGATTGTTAATTCGACTTGCATAATCGTTATACAACATTGTGCACATAATCCAATGTTTGTAGTTTGGAAATCCTAAAACTGATAATTATCGTTTAAAAAATTCTTCCAATGAACTCGAATAACTGTTGTGCATTATTGCATCGCTTTTGAACACGTCAAACCTAGGCAGTTTGCATCATTATCATAGCGTCAGGAAACGGAAGCAAGTGAAATTGCGACCGCATAGGTAAGATGTATATAACTCGCTCTAAAACGGACAAAGAAGTTAACCTTAAGATCTCATTTAAGAAATATGATACCGTTCTCATTTGCATTTTTTAGATGATTTATCTTAAGTATTTTTTTTTTAATCATTAACGCGGTGGGTAACTTTTCTCCTGCATCTAGTTAAACAGCTAATTATGATTGTGTATATATAACGTGTTGGGAATTTTTGAAGACACGAACAATCGCCAATCACATTATTTCTCACACAACACACAATAACACTATATTTTCTATACCGTGTCAGTTATCTTGGTAGTTATTTTGACAATTTATTGAAAATTATATAACACAAATAAAAAGACGCTTTCTTTTAGTTAATACATGAAGATTTCGGAAAGTTTCCAAGTCGATAAATGTATAAATATCTTCTTTAATGTAAACAAGCATAAAAAATACCAACAATTCTAAGAACACACGCGTTATCGTCCACTAATTATGTGTAGTATCTGACAAAGAACGTTATCAAATTCTACTTATCTTACCGTAAAAGACATCATGTCGGATCCAATTTATCTTGTTCTTTTCATAACATCTTATGAATCATATTTGTACGTAGATCTTTGTTATTAAACATGCTGATGGTATTATTGTATTTATTAATCAAGCGCGTATTCCAGTTTTGTTATGCTACATCAAAGACACCACGAAAAAGGCTTTATAAAGCGTATGTTTGTATTATATTGTAGTATAACAACACGTTTTGATTGTTATTACTGAACATTTGTTGTCCAATTTATTGTATGGTCAAAGGTATAATATTAATAACAATAATCAATACTTCTGAGAATACATTAATTAATGTTTAACGATTACGTAGATATTTCAATGTTTGCAATGTTGTCGATAAATAAATGAGAGAATATCTCGAACTGTGGATGCCTTATCTAGTAGATAAAAATGGAAACTTCAGAGACATCGCAGTCAGATAACACATTGTCATCATTTAAAATAATTTGTTGAAAGCAATTTATTAATATGCAAGACAGCAATACAAGCACGAAAAATTAAAGAATAAGCAAATGATTTCAGCCACCTCAGTTGTAATCATTTGCCATGTTTGTGTTGTGTTGTCGTATTTAAAGAACTGTTTTGTCCAGCGCAACCCACGCCTGGTAACGGTCCATGCAAAGCATGGCGCCTAATTCAGTTAAAAGGTACGCTTAACCTCGCACAGGGCCAGAAATTCAGCAATTTAATACTGGTGAAAACCCCCAATGCTATGAATTTACCTGTTTGAGGCAGTGACCACAGTTTGTATTTATTGTTGATTGTTTGTTATGTACGTGTCTGTCTTCTCTAGTACATTTGCGTGTACATCACTGTTTGGCAATTGGTTCCTTGTCATTTATTAAGGACCGCATATTACAATAAGATTTTTCTTCTTGCTGGTGCTTCCGACGTTTCACTGTATGTAAATTTAAATGTTATCTCATTGCACTCGCGTTCACGTGCCAATTGCAATAACTGAAAACAATCAATAGCCTGTGAGGTTTTAATTACGAATAAGTGGATCGACGTAATTACGAATATGTCTGTCGACGAAACATACACAGTTTGAATGTTATTTGATCAATCAATGTTACGGAGATTATTGAAAGTGCAATATCACGGGAATTTAAAAGGTGTTATATAAAATTTTGTTTAGAAGCAAATAAACTCTATCAACGCTTTCCGCCTAAACTGGATTTTTGCTTGTAAGAAACTTCCTTTAAAAAAAAAACACCCATTAAAGCTTAAAGTGTCGTCCCTGGTTAGCCTGTGCGGACGGTACATGCTCATCTGGGGCGACATTTTACGCTCATGCATTATAACCCCGTTTTCCCAGAATGTGGCTAATTTACATTTTCATCGCTCGGCTCAAAGCGCAGCATCAATGACGTCGCTGTAGCTCAAATAGCAATAGAGAAGGCAACACCAGTCCGATATCAATTATTGAGGGTAATCTAGTATCTAAACCATTCATGGTGAGATAAGTAATCATCCTATGACAGCTTGATTGCCAAATGATGGAGGCAGTACACGCTGATATGACGTAGGCTGTAAAACATGTTCCAGTAAGCATATTGGCCGCGCTCTGAGAAAAGGGGATTTAATGCATGTGAGTAAAGTGTCGCCCCAGATAAGCCTGTGCAGTCCGCACAGCCTAATCAGGGACGATACTTTCCGCTTTAATTGTATTTTTCGTTTAAAGAAAGACATTTCTTTACGAATATCCAGTTTAGGCGGAAAGTGTCGTCCCTGATTAGCCTGTGCGGACTGCACAGGCTAATATAGGATGACCCTTTACATACATGCATTACAACACTTCTCACAGAGCGCGGCTTATATTAATTTGCTTCGGCTCATACCGCAACTGAACATGAAATCAATATTACGACTTGTACAATAAGTACATAATCATTACATAAATACAGATATTACAAACATAATATAAAGTCACAGTGGAAAAAATAAAACACAAAATACTGATAATCTCTCCTGACCTGTGCGCGTGTCTAAATAACCATAACGTATTCGATGTTGTTGAGCAAATAGGTTTCTACTAAAAGACTTTTTTAAATAAAGATGTTTTGATTGCAATGGGTACAGGCCAAATGCATCAGGATATTGTGACATCGAACTATGTCCATCAAAATTAAATGCATTGGTTCCAATGTGAGTTATCATGTTGAAACTCTAAAATATGATAAAGCAGTTGTCACCAATAATATCAGAGTGATTTCATCATTATACAGCATTATCTTGTTATTATATATAATAGTCCGAGTCCGAGTATGAAAGGAACAACTACGTATAAATTGACGCGAATTTCACGTCGTTTGTTGTTTAAAAGAACGTTGTAATGATGTATTATATCGCAAAGCTTGGTTCGAATGTTAAAAATAGAGTCTCTTCAAATTAAATCTCTTAAAAGTTATTATATTTGTGTGTTTTGCATGTATGTACACAATTCCTGAAGCACTTACAGAAACAAATAATTGCACAAATAATTAAGTTGAAATAGAAATAAATCAAACAATGTTTCATTCCCGTTTATGGCGTATAACGTATGACGTTTAATTATGTATTATATCGCAAAGCATGGTTCAAATGTTAATAATAAGGTCCAATCAAATTGAATCTCTAAGTTATTTAGTTCTTTGGTTATTTTCATCCTTGGACAAAGTTACAAAAGAAAAGAAATATTTGCGAACAAACAAATATGAAATAGAAAAAAAAAATCATTTCCGTTTATAGCGTACGACTGCTAATTGACTATCAATTATCTGCAGACTAGGCGAATAGAGTTTCCCGTTATTATTGACAGGCTGAGAAAAACCTGGCGGAAATTAATCAATCATTTAACGGAGTATTAATTATTGTCAGATAATGAACACTGATTTGTTGTGTCTGTTAGCGGTATGGGTTATTGGAATACTGTGCTGGCGTATTGTTGGCCAAACGGTAGCGATGTGTATTACTTCACCAATGCATCTTGAGTTAATGTTATGATTTGATTGCGTAAATATCAGAAGTTTGATAATCAATCGAGCTGACAATGTAAGCATACTGTTTGGCGAAGTATATAGAAATTAAAATCAAATGAAAAAGAGGGTAAAAAAAACAATAACAGTATTTTCAAACACATGTTCTAATCAAATATGTTTTAGTAACTCATGACAGTTCACACAGGACAACGTGTTGTTAAGCAAGTTATTTTTTACATTTTGCTAGAGAGTAGACCTACATTGCGTTGAGATTGTGGGCCATGGTGGTCAATGTCAATGTTACAAAACACGAAAAACCAGCTGCCGCTCGAGTAAGGATGGATAAACTGTGTTCAATAAAATACAGTTTATTGATAAGTAAAACGTTAAAATCTTGTTTCTTGCATGGCCATGTTTGTGTCGACGTCGTCGTTGTGATTGCTGTTAATGGTGTTATTGTTATTGTTGTTGTTGTTTTGTCACGCAGCAACCATTTTGTAGTTTTCATCACCGCATCTTATTGTTAACGTAGAATTGCATTTTCTGTTCCTCTAGTCAAAAAGATCATTTAGTGTAAATAGGCGTTTTAATAGTAAAATGAAAGGTGTCATATAACGAAAGTTACAACCACCAAAATATTAAACTGTAAATAAACCATATGACTGTTCATAGATAATGATGAAGAAATGATGCATCATGCTATATTATTTAGCATCCGAATCAACCAATAAGCATTCATGGTAACATATTATTGTTATGTCAATGTAATCACAGCAGTTGGCTATTTATTCTCTCTGCGGTTACTTGGATACTTTTGTTATTGCATACTAAAAAGTACAAAACGCAACAAGTATTCTTGAATGGATAAGCAGTGCTGTGTGTTGCTTTCATCTATATGGAAAACCATGTTTGAAATTTATCGATAGTGCTATTGGATGCAGTACAAACAACTTATGCAATTTCTGTGTCCGTTGGAGCCAGTTAACGCGTATCCAGTTGGTCTCCAATACTGTAGTATTGTTTGTACATGGATGTCGTAATAAGATATTGAGTGGATGTCTGTGTACTTGTTTTTACACTGTGTGTTTATTCCTTACAATATACAAAGAACCTATCTAATGGAGTTAATGACAGGATATATTATATCACTTCTGACTATGTCGGAAGGTTAATGGTATGATTTCAGGTTGCAATGTTTAATGTTTCGCTATGGCATAGCAATAGCTTTATGTTTTGTATTAGACAAGTATTCGTAATAAATAATTTCTTTTAATATGGCTATAACGTTGTGAGCGCCTTGTCTACGACTGATTGAAAGATGTGCTAATAAATGTCAGATGTCTTATTTGGATAATAACCTATGGTAAGTGTATTTTCGTGTACTCCATGTAGAAAAACAACAAAGCGTTGTAGTAAATCATACATTTTACAATTTTACAATTAAGTTTGCTTGTTGTTTTTAAAAAAAAATACGAATGTAATATTTGCTCGAAAATTGTATGTAAAGCAATTCGTTATCGTTTTATTTAAGCAATGTAACTGGTAATTATACCTTAACATATCATGGAACATATGGATTATGAAAAGCTTTGTAAGTTTTTTTTATAATGCTTCATGCCAGCATATAATTTCAAAATATCAGTTATCGTTTGTATTAATTGCCATCAAGTTTCCAATATCGCACTAATGAAAATATATTGACTTCGCAACTTCATTTACATATATATCTGACGTTGTTTTTTTTTTTCGATTTGATAATATTTATTTTTTTATGTAACCTTACAAGTTTTACACGTTTTTTTCAATTTAGAAATGTTTAGTTTTTTATGTAACCTTACAAAATGTGTTATGCAGTTTTTAACAATAATACGTCAAAACAGCAGTACACGGAGAAGTTCTATTAAGTGTTTATTTTTACACATAACCATCATTTATTTTCAACCTATAAATTGGTTCTTAATTAAGATAACATTAAATAAGAATTATTCTGAAATGTCCAAAAACAAATAATAATAATAATCGCAAACTAATGATCGTATAATTTATTCTTCAACAAGGATTTACGATATTTCAATATGCGTACTGGACTACTAGTATGTGAAACGATAAGGACAGACATAACAAGAAAGCACTATTATGAAATAAATTATAAAAAGAGGATGCAGAAAAAGGTCTAGAACATCAAACGTTGACAAACGTCAATGCACATGCGTGTGTGATTATAAATTGCAATTTAAGAATTGCACAAAACAAAGTGATTTCTCCGACACCATAGTTATATTGCTGAACGCATAGTGCCTGTTTTGTTTTATCATATTTATGTTCTACTTGCGTTTGAAATTAATTGCTCAATTATTTTATTTTATAACGCCACTTATTTCAGTACTTACTTTAAAGTACAGAACATGTATTTTAGTGGAATACCTGACACAATAGTAAATCACACTTCACTCTTTGCTCAGTATTGAAGTAAATGTAAATGCTCCGACAAGTAAATGAGAATAGATGCCGAATATATCGATGTCGTTGTAAATTAATGTTTCCCGCTATATAAAACCAGTCGTTCAATAAATAATTCATGCATTTGTTATTATTTAAATTCTGATAATTGCATTATGCCGAAAAGCTAGTTTACAGATAATCTTCCCGTAATTATACATGCAACTGTGACCGGTTTCTGACATCGATTGTAATTTAAAATGCCCCTTTTGCTGATCGCGGTAGACGTCTTGCTGGTTCAGAGGTCTCTCCAAAGGTCTTTAATGCAACATGCTAATGATTTTATGGTTTATGGTGTTTGAAAATAAGAAACTTGACTTTGAATCCAGCTCGAATATATTAAGTATTCTGAGAGTATGGACACTTGTTATTCGTCAACAAGCTGTTATCCAGTGTGTTCGTATCAGGTTATTTGTGAACCTATTAATTAAAACATTATTGCAACAAAAGTTCATAATACAAATAAATCGTCATTGTAAGTGAGTTCTATAATGAATTGAGACAGCTTTCGTCATTGTTAGTGAGTTCTATAATGAATTGAGACAGCTTTCGACATTTGTTGATATTGAAGTGCGCATTGCTTTAACCCTTTGCATGCTGGGAAATTTGTCGTCTGCTAAAATGTCGTTTGCTGAATTTCTAAAATTAGCATTTTNAAGATATTCGTCATATCACACACGCAGTCTCATACACACACTCACAAGTAAACAAAAACATACATGCACGTACATGAACAACACCTTTTTAAAGCATGACAAAAGCGGAGAAGCTCATTATGCATGAGAAACAATAATTATAAAAAAAATCCTTACATAACAATAATCATCATATAATTCCTTACATGAAACAAATGTAAATGCTCCGACAAGTGAATGGGAATAGATGCCGAATATATCGATGTCGTTGTAAATTAATGTTTCCCGCTATATAAAACCAGTGGTTCAACAAATAATGCATGCATTTGTTATTATTTAAAATCTGATAATTGCATTATGCCGAAAAGCTAGTTTACAGATAATCTTCCCGTAATAATACATGCAACTGTGACCGGTATCTGACATCGATTGTAATTTAAAATGCCCCTCTTGCTGACCGCGGTAGACATTTTGCTGGTTCAGAGGTCTCTCCAAAGGTCTTTAATGCAACATGCTAATGGTTTTATGGTTTATGGTGTTTGAAATTAAGAAACTTAACTTTGAATACAGCTCGCAGATATTAAGTATTCTTATAGTATGGACACTTGTTATTCGTCAACAAGCTGTTATCCAGTGTGTTCGTATCAGGTTTTTTGTGAACCTATTAATTAAAACATTTTTGCAACAAAAGTTCATAATACAAATGAATCGTCACTGTAAGTGAGTTCTATAATGAATTGAGACAGCTTTCGACATTTGTTGTTATTGAAGAGCGCATTGCTTTAACCCTTTGCATGCTGGGAAATTTGTCGTCTGCTAAAATGTCGTCTGCTGAATTTCTAAAATAAGCATTTTCTTCGATTTTTTTCAAAGAATACTATCAGAATAGCAAACAGTTTGGATCCTGATGAGACGCCACGTTCTGTGGCGTCTCATCTGGATCCAAACTGTTTGCAAAGGCCTTCAAAATCCGGTTCCAGCGCTGAAAAGGGTTAAACTGCAATCATCTATATCGTTATTGGTGTATGCGAATCATCTTGGTTGTAATACATATCATATTCAAAATGCTCTAAATGAAATTCTTAAATTACGATAATAGTGAAAGTGATTATTCAGATAATATAAATGTCTTACTGTAATACAATTGTGTTTATAATTGATGTTGTGAAATAAGAATAATATGTTTTCTTCTACTCGATATTTATCGACATTTAGCACACGTCTCTTTTATTGTAATAAAAAATTTCTTTGCATGCGTAATCACAATAAATTATTGAGAGAAGAATCCTTTTAGGAGCATTCCTTTTATGAGCATGACACTAATGGCTATTTTTTTCTCTCTTGAATTACTGCGGATAAGCGAACTTGCAATATACCTAACAGGTTACAATATACTATATAATCGAGTCATGAAGGGCTGTACTCTCTAAAACAAACATCATATTTTCCTCGAAGGCATGTTTTACACTTTAGGCTGTTGTTCTGGTTTTATCGTCTGGAGATATTGCTAGAGTAAGCATAGGTGTTCACCGCTAAATCCCTGAAATAGGATAAAGTTAGAGATTAACGTAAAAATTGGCACTGAAAAAGGTTACATTCCACTTGAAAACGGCAGAAAAAAAGAAGGTGCAAAAAGTCGATTTTGATTTCAGTCGAATTCTTTTTTGGTTTGCACATGACATATCTTTTTCATTGCTTAAAACGATTCAGCTAAGAATGCCCGTCAAGAAAAGGTATGGTTATGGGGGTCTCTATGTGCAAAATGTTGTATTTATTTTCGGTCAAAGTTGTCGTTTTTACATAGAAACTTATAAGGAAACTATTTAGTATATTGTGACCTAAACGCAAAACAGGCACCGTCACAAAGGTTATTTACATAAAATCACCATTTTCTGTGCGGGGTTTTGTGCGTTGTTGTAAGTTTCAAGGAATAAGTGCGTTTTGTGGCGTGAATTTAACGAGAATTTCTAATTTTAAAGAAAAAACTGCTCTTTCCGTGGAAAATACAAAAAAAACGTACAGAAACTCGTCTTGAGTATCTCAAACCGCACCAATTGGTGCTGAAAGAGGCCATAAACACGTTTAAATAATTGTTTATTTCTTCGTCGACATAGCATGTACACACAGTTCAGTATTTTGACTGATTTGTATTATTTGGGTTTGTGTTTTTCCTCTTGAACGCCCTTTATAAATCAAAGCATCGACAGCACAAGCCAGATGGCTTATCAAGCGTTATAATAAAATGCATTTTCAAGCATTTCTTGTTGAAAGATCGATCTGAAATTTGGCATGCACATTTGAAATAGGTAAATTATTATTCAGAGGTGCATATTTTACCCGATTTTAACAGTTCATGGTGTCTAATAGGTTACAATATACTAAATAATCGAGTCATGAAGGGTTTTACTCTCTAAAAAAAAACATCATATTTTCCTCGAAAGCATGTTTTACACTTTAGGCTGTTGTTCTGGTTTTATCGTCTGGTGATATTGCTAGGGTAAGCATAGGTGTTCACCACTAAATCCCTGAAATAGGATAAAGTTAGAGATTAAAGTAAAAATTGGCACTGAAAAAAGGTTACAACCACTAGAAAACGGCAGAAAAAAAGAAGGTGCAAACACAGTCGATTTTGATTTGAGTCGAATTCCTTTTTGGTTTGTACATGACATATCTTTTTTCATTGCTTAAATCGATTCAGCTAAGAATGCCCGTTAAGAAAAGGTATTGTTATGGTGGTCTCTATTTGCAAAAACTAGGAAACTATTTAGTATATTGTGACCTAAACAGATATGATTCTTATCAGCATTGGTCAATATAATTATGCGTCATTCTTACAAGAAAATATGAGGACACACATTATAAAAAGTCAATATTAAACCAATTTAGAAATAGAATAGAGAATGCTGCAAACGTTCACGTCTAGATTGATTATCATCCTTATGCAAACATCAACACATATAATGTGATGCTGCTTTTATTTTAGATTTTTTTATGAACACATGTGTGAGGCAATTTGCCCTGTAGGCACACTGTACATCTGCGATTTGCATGAAAGCAAACGAATTCTCAAAGGCAATTAGTTATATTGATTGTTGAGTGTCGCGTTTGTTTTTCTTATGCAACGGTTGGCTTGTATTGCGACTTGATTGTTGATGTTTTATAATATGCTACACGATGAAATAATTCAGTACGTACTTTAACGCGCTGATTTTAAACAAATGTATATAGATTTTAAACGGCCTATATAACATCAGTCATACAATTACTTGGTGTACCTGAAATAATCAAAGTTCGTAAAAGATTTATGTGTTTCCCGATGTTAAATTTTCTATTTTAACATTTCATATTGTAAAATCTGTACTTAAGTTCAGATAATAGTAAAATTACCTCGGATGAAAGATATAAGAGTGAACAGTTTATTTAATATTTTGCACATAAAAACAATATTACAAATGGTTATAGAAGAGTCGTCCGTGAACATCTTAAATTCAGTTTTTTATTATTGAAATTACTGCACTAAAAGTCTTATGTTTAAGTGTCAACGGCAATTACTGATACACTCACTTGCGTGTGAGATTCTTATTAAGAATATGTGTATTGACGAAAAACATACTCTTTCATGGCTGTTTGGTGCACTCGAGTGGAAATAGGAAACAGCATATACAATAGCATACGGGACTTCGAGAATACAAAAAGTGTGAAATAACATGAAACGGAACTTACTTTCTCTTGATGCACGCGATCCGAAATGCATATTAGCTTCGCTCTGTGAAAAGGGGGTTGAATACATGGACGTAAAGTGTCGTCCCAGATTAGCCTGAACAATCCGCACAAGCTTATCAGGGACGACACTAACAGCGTTTATGATATTTTTTGTTTAAAGAAAGTCTCCTCTTAGCAAAAGTCCACTTTGTCTCTGAATAGCCTGTGTGGACTGCACATGCTAATCTGGGACGACACTTTACGCCCATGCATTCAACTCCCTTTTTCACAGTGTGAGGCTCAATTATAAAACCATCATAGAAGCTGATGTTATTGAAGACTATCCGTAGGCTAGAAATAACTAATTACTTGTTGTCATCACAGGTTCTATATGTGAAAGCAGTTTATTGATGTTTGCAAACTTCATAAGTTATTGCTGTTATGCTTTCCTTAACAGCAGTTTTCTTCATGCTTCTCCAATAAACTGATTTGAATCTGTGTGTATCTCTGTAATAATTGTTTTAGCATGTCTCAAGACCACGTACTGCATGATTCTTAAAAGTGCATGGTCGAATGAGGTTGTATTGCTGAAATTATGCTTTCATTAACTGCAGTTTTCAACAAGATTCTCCAATAAACTGATTTCAATCTGTGTGTATCTCTGTAATAATTGTTTCAATATAATTTACTCCAGCATTGTATGGTCGAATGAGGTTGTATTGCTGGAATTATGCTTCAAGAGTTTCTTTGGTTGATGTACTGTACAATTATTATTATTCGTGAGACGTTAATTTTCGTTGATTTCATGGGTTCACCGATCCACGCAGTTTACACAAACACATCGGAAAATGACCTTAGCAAATTCATTATATTTTTCCAAAATCACGATTAAACGTGTCCATTGAAAACGGCATGTCTGAAAACCACGACATTTCGTGCCGACGAATTAAAATAAGCCGCGCTTTTTGAAAAGGGGGTTTAATGCATGTGCGTGAAGAGTCGTCCCAGATAAGCATGTGCAGTCTGAACAGGCTTATCAGGGACGACACTTTCCGCCAAGACTGGATTGTTGTCAAAAGCAGTCTTCCTGTAAACGAAAAATACAATAAAAACGGAAAGTGTCATCCCTGATTAGCATGTGCGGACTGCACATTTAAAAGACCCCATTTTCACAGAGAGAGGCTCAATGATTTCACAGTATTCAGGGGTGAATCCAGAAGAATAGTACATGGCAGGCAGAGTAGGTGTAAACTCGACTTCCCAAAATAGTATTTTCTCTAAACTAGTTTTTGTCCGTTTTGCAGTCCCGGATTACCCAATAGGCAGAGTAGGGAACTGCCTATGGGCCCGCGACTATTAGGAGCCCCATGAGAATGTTTTACTTACTTACTTAGCCTAATCTAATGACATGACAAAGCGAATTATTTTATAGCAATATTATGTTATGTGCCAGCCATGGAAATGGTAGGCTAATTCAAACGAGTGAAATCGATTGGCGTTCTAGTAGGCACTAGGCCGACTAGGGGCCTGGGGTGTTGGTCCCAAACGTTTTTTGCCGCTGTGCCAGATTAATCAAATATTCGAAAACAAAGTTTATGTCATGAAACATGTAAAGTGCCTCCGTAAATGCGGCATGGGAACAATGATATCAATGTGAGACATGACTTCAAATTCAGAGTCATTAACTTAAAATGAAATAAATGAAACGTATACATGTATATCAAATATATAAAAACATATCATTACAAAATGGCCATGTGAAACTATTGCTTAATAACATGATTTTAAAATACAAGGGCTTATTGAATTCGTTGATTTTGGTTTGTTCGCTTCGTATGTGGTAGTTTTATGTTTGTGTCATTAACTTAAACATGAAATACATTAAACTTATACATGTACATCCAATATATGAAAACACAGCATTAAAAATAGCCATATAAAACCATTGCTTAATAATTTGATTTTAAAATACTCGTGGCTGTTCATTTTGTTGATTTGGTTTGTTCGGTTCATATGTGGTAGTTTTACCTTTGGATTTTACATTTTGTGTAACCAATATCGGCATGTTCCTGTTTGGACGGCGTATTGATGTTCGAACATTCCTCTCTAAGCGCATTATCAATACCGGAGCTGTATGTCACAAAGACGCAAGGAAATCAAGACTGTCGGATATCAATTATTAATGGTAATGTGGTAATTGAAGCATACAACGGCTTTGTGATTTATTATCATATGACAGCTTAATTGCCAAACAGTGTAGGCAGGAGAAGCTAATATGTTGTTAAAGGTAAACAATGCTCCATTTTTAGAAGTTGGCTTTACAGAAGACTGACTCGAGTCTTTGATGCTATTGAAGAAAACATTAAAATGGCTTCAAAATAAATCAGTGTGTGGATAAAAGTGTCCTTAAAAGTCATTTAAAAACAAGACAGGAGAATTGTAATACTTCGGTGAGATATATATTATATCCGCAATATGTGTGTTTGACCAATCAATTTGAAAGCACTTATTGATATAAGATTTGCAATGTACGGAAATAAATGCAAGTTGGTAGATCGACGTATATTTTAAATTGTGATAATACTAAAAGTAAAAGGCAGTAAAAGTAATGATAGAAAGTCAAGTCAATTTTATTGGCATATACATGTGTACATAGCCAAACAACATACATAAGACATGTTATGACGATGTAAATAAATGCATATTCAACAATTGTGATGAAATGATGTACTTGTTTAGTGTAACATGGTTATATTTCCTTACTTCTTGTACAAACTATCGGTTTCTAGTGACATCCTCAAACACCAATCACGTGTCACGCGTTTTCTTACTTAATGGTCAATAGCCAAAAATGTTCGCTCGCAACTTATCAGCCACATGCAATTGGTGTTAAACCTATACTTTAACAGCGATTTAAATTGTGTCAATAAATGCGCTTTTGACATAACTTAAACCAATTTAGAAATACATGTACATATAAAGTGCGCAGCAAAATACAATACTAGATTTTCATCGTCAACACCTATGAACAGGTGATGTTTAAAATATTCTTATGAACACATGTGTGATTAAAATTTGCCCTGGAAGTGCAGAGTTCCTTTGATAATTACATTCAATTTAACGAATGTTTAGACGCAATTGACTGTTATTCAGTATTGTGTGTCGTGTATATTTTGTCAGATGCATAGGTTGGCTTGTGTTTTGACTTGATATTTTATTATTTATGTTCGACTTTGTGATAAATTCAAAAATTACTTTAAAGCACTGCATGCAACGCAGTTTTTATCGATCTAATATTTTCATCTTACATGTGACACATTGACATCAGCCATTAAAGTAGGACACAGTAAGGGAAGCATAAAAATATGTTTAAAGGGTGTACACAGTAGTGCATTTTGGGCCTTAACCCATTTATGCCTAGTGCACTCTCCCATCCTTCTAAATTGGATCAATTTATTTCCAAGATTAGGGATGTGTAGTATATTTACTTCTATATTTAGAATATTTCTTACAGAAATTCCTTTAAACAAACAGCGCAGACCCTGATGAGACGCCGCATGATGCGACGTCTCATCTGGGTCTACGCTGTTTGCCAAGGCCTTTTTTCTAGACGCTATGCATAAATGGGTTAAAGTAGGACACAGTAAGGGAAGCATAAAAATATGTTTGAAGGGTGTACACAGTAGTGCATTTTGGGCCTTAAAATAAATGCACAGTCCATTGCATACATAATTTATATCGAATATAAATTTATATCGAATATAAATTACTACTGCAACAAATCAATCATTAACCCAAAAAAAAATGTGTTGGATTTTCAAACAACTCAAATAATTATACAACATAAGGTAAATTAAAAAATAAATAAATGCAATTCCTTGTTGGTACGTTTGTATGATCTGAAGCATATATTAAGCGTATTGGAATACATTTAGCACGATAAATGGAATGGTCACGTGGTAAAAATGGCGCACAGTCACGAATTTCAGCTGTGCTGTAAAATTAATTAAATTCGTTAAATATATGGAAATAAATAACGATAACTGGCTAATAATTGGATCTGTGATGGAATATTAAGATCTGGAAAACATAAGTGTTAAAATCTGGTGGATATTGAGCCTTGAAACGGAATAATTTACGATACAAAAAGTGAGTGAGCGAAAAAAAGGATTACACTTTCAAACTTTGTGAAAACAGGTTTTTCATGGCGAATGTAGTTTCGGATAAAAAAAGGAAAGCGAGTGGCAGTTCATTGAATAACGATGAAAGCAAATCAGGACGTTTTACACGTACACCAGAGCATATAACTGTAAGTAGTATCTTAAAGGAAACTAATGCTCTATTATTTGATGACTTCGATGGCTGTGAAATTATGAACTTGAATAGTCTTTTCAATGCGGATCCAGAAGTTTCAGTGTAGCATAGTCAGATACCTATGACCGATTCTTTTCCTGTAAAAATGATTGAAGCAGCGGACGTAGCTCCTACAAATGCCCCTACAAATGCAGACTTAATGAAAATATTAGTGAAAATAGATTACCGTTTGGTTACAGTTGAAGAAAAATTGGGGACATTAAAAACTCTAGAGGTCAAGGTTGACAAATTTGAAAAGGAAATGTCAAAATTATGGAATCTTTATCACGATGTGAAACTTCAAACTGGCAATAGGATGACTATTATAGAGGGAAAAGTAGAAGGTGCAGACTTTAACTTGGGCATAGTGACCTCTAAAGTGCAGGAATTTGAAATTAAAAACAAGCAAATGAACGATGAACTACTATACATACAAGTCCAATCCATGCGTAACAATCTAGTGTTCGGCAATATTGAGGAGGCCCGGGCAGGGGTGGAGGAAAATGCGGAATCTGTATTGCGGAAATTCTTAGTCAGCAAGTTGAAAATGGCCAATGGCTTAGTTACAGAAATGAAATTTGAGCGAGTGCATAGAATGGGTGAGAAGAATTCTGATAAGGTTCGTCCTATTGTGGCCAAATTCAACCTGTTTAAGGAGCGTGAACTAGTAAGGAGGTCGGCTAGTGCACTTAAAGACACTCCGTATTACTTGCACGAGCAATTCCCGAAGGAAATATCCGACAAGCGTAGGAAACTGGTACCGGAGATGAAAAAGGCGAGAAAAAGTGGGTCGAAGGCTTGGATTTCGTATGATACGTTGTTCATTGACGGGATCCCCTACACGAAAGGCAACAACTAGAGGTACGCCGGGGATGATCTGAAGGTGCTATCCTGGAATATTAACGGACTTACTGAGGATAAGAAAAGTAGTGATGACTTTCTTTCCATTCTTACTAAATATAATATTGTGTTTTTGTATGAAACTTGGACAAATGCAAATAGTAATATCGAAATATATGGGTACGAATCTTTTAACTTTTATAGAAAGTTTCAACATCGAAATGCTAGGAGAGCTAGCGGTGGTATTGCACTTTATTACCATGAAGCATTGAAATATGGTATACAAATTATACGAACTCATCATGAAACTATATTATGGTTTAAATTAGATAAGAACTTTTTTAAATTTGAAACAGATGTCTATATTGGTGGTATATACCTATGGTGTGATGAATCTCCTGCTTACACCGTTTGCAATGTCGATCTTTTTGATATTATTCAAAGTGATATTTTTTACTTTGACAATGTTGGTGATGTTTATTTAGTAGGAGATTGGAACAGTCGTGTTGGCATTAGAAATGATTATATTGTATTTGATACACACAATGCTGAGCTTGATATGGTTGATTATTTACCAGACGAACCCCTAGCCCGGGCCTCACTTGATAAAACTTGTAACGCGTTCGGTAATCGTTTACTGGATTTGTGTATAAGCACGGGCATTCGCATAGNTCCTGCTGGCTCAAGTGTATCTTTTTCTTTTCATGAATTCCTGTAAAGCATATTTGCACGGAAATCTCTGTAATTAAACATGCTAATGGTGTTATTGTATTTATTAATCAAGCGCGTCTCAGCGTTGTAATGTTATATCCAAGATATTATGAATTAAGGAAGTATGAAGAAGATTTTTCCTTATACTTGTAGTATAACAATACGTTCTGAGTGTTGTAAATGAACGTCTGTTGTCAATGTATTGAATGATCAAAGTAATTATATTAATAACAATAATCCAAACACTTTGAGAAAAAAACATATAGTGTGTAACGACTGCGTACATTTTTTAATGTTTTCGATGCTGTCGGTAGTTATATGAGAGCATATCTCGAACTTCGGATGCGTTATCTAGTAGACAAATATGGGAACTTCGGATGCATCACTTTGAGATATCAAATTTCATCATTTACAGTAATTTATTTAAAGCAACAATTAATTAATATGCAAACAGTAATATAAGCACGACATATTAAACAAACAAAAAAATGAAAATGAATGGCTTCCAAAGTGTGAATCATTTGTAATGTTTGACGTGTTTTGTCGTATGTATAGTGCTGTTTAGTCCTGCAACAGCCATCGAATTGTAACGGTCAACGCAAAGCATGGTGAATAAATCAGTTTAACCCTTTGAGCGCTGGAACCGAATTTTAAAGGCCTTTGTAAACAGTTTGGATCCAGATGAGACGCCACAGAACGTGGCGTCTTATCAGGATCCAAACTGATTGCTATTCTGATAGTGGTCTTTGAAAAAAATCGAAGAAATGATGATTTTATAAATAAAGCAGACGACATTTTAGCAGACGACAAATATCACAGCATGCATAGGGTTAAAGGCATGCTAAACCTCGCACGAGACCGCACTCAGTCCAGAAAATAAGTAGTTTTTACTGGGTTAAACCCAAATGCTTTGAATTGACCTTTTTAAGGGAGTGAGCCCAGTTGTTTTCATTGTTGGTTGTTTGTTGTGTATTTGCGTGTGTTCTCTAGAACATTTAGGCTGTACCTTACTGTTTGGCAGTTTATTCATTGTCATAAATTAAAAACATCATATTATGATGTTTCTTTTCTGCGCCGCTGAAGTTTCACTTTATGTAAAATCGCATGTAACATAATTGCACTCGCGTTGACGTGTCAAATACAAAAACGGAGAAAGGTGAAAAGCTTGTGAGGTTTTTATTACGAATGTGTGTATCGACAAAACAACCACGCTTTGAAGGCTATTCAATCAATCAGTGTTAATACGCAAACTGCAAGCGCAATAGCATACGGGTGTTCGGGTAAAGTGTTATATAAAATGACTAGGAATATCCTTCCCTTGGTAAACGCGATAACAGCGTAGAGATATTAGTACATCATAGAATAGGATGGGATTGAAGACTACCCGTAGGCGAAAAAAATGTCTAATCACAAACGCTCATCACAGGTTATATTAACGGTTGTAGTTGATTGATGTATGCAAACTCATTTCGTTGTTGCAGTTTTTGTGTACTTTGCTGCAATAAACAACAGGCGTCTCCAATATTCTGATTCGAATACACTGAAATATTTAGTTCAATGTGGGAGTTCATCTGCAGAAATGCCGAAGGTGTATGCAATGAAAAACTGTAAGTTGCTTGCCGAGTAGCAGTTTACCAGACTATTATGCGCTTAATTGTGTTTCCCTCTTGGACACTACAGCAAAATAATTAATTGTTATTCCTCCGAACATATTTGAGCCTCACTCTGGGAAAACGGGGTTTAATGCATGTGCGTAAAGTGTCGTCTTATATTTAAATGTGTTGTTTGCACAGGCTTATCAGGGACATTTGTTCCGTCTAAACTGGATTTTCTCTAAGATGAGACTTTCTTTAAACGGACAAGTCCATAAAAGTGGACAGTGTTGTCCTGCTGACTGCACAGGTTTATCTGGGACGACACTTAACGCACATTCATTAAGGCCCGTTTTTCCAGACCATCGGACCGCTCTCAGCGCATGCGCTGTAGCTCAAAACGCAGTATAGAAGTCATGACCGTCGGATATCAATTATTGATGGTAATCTCGTATCTAAAGCATTCCCGGTGAGATAAGTAATCATCCTATAACAGCTTGATTGCCAAATGATGGAGGTTGTATTAGCCTTGCTCTGGGAAATCGAGGCTCAATGCATGTTTGTAAAGTATCGTCCCAGATTTGCCTGTGCAGACCGCACAGGCTAATCGTGTGCGACACTTTCCGCCTTAACTGGATTTTCGTTAAGAAGAGACTTTCTTAAAACGAAAAATTCCATAAAAGATGAACGTGTCGCCCCTGATTAGCCTGTGTGGACTACACAGTATATCTAGGACGACACTTTATGCACATTCATTAAACCCCGTTTTACCAGAGCGAGGCTCATTTATTGTCCACCGCTTCGCTCTCAGCGCCACAACGATACAGGCGCTATAGCTCAAAAGGCAATCAATAATACAAGACCGTCAAGATATCAATTATTGATGGTAATCTAGTATCTACAGCATTGCCGGTGAAATAAGTAATCATCCTATGACAGCTTAATTGCCAAAAATTGGAGGCAGTTGACGCTGATATGACTTAAATGTAAAACATGTTCTAGTAAGTATATGGGCCGCGCTCTATAAAAAGGGGGTTTAACGCATGTGCGTAAAGTGTCGTCCCAGATTAGCCTATGCAGTCCGCACAGGCTAATCAGGGACGTACAGCGTGTTTTAATCATTAAACAACAATATCGTGTTATGTAACAGTGAGTGTCCGACTATAAAAAGAAAAACACTTATATGTATTGACGCGAATTTCACATTTTGTGTTGCCAAATAGGACGATAGCATGATGTTTTATATCCCAAAGCTTAGTTCTCGTGTTAAGAAAATAGTCTCTTCAAATAAAATCTCTAAATTATTTCGTTCTTGGCTTGTTTCACATAACATTCCTGACACATTTAAAGAAATAAATATAATTGCAAAACAAACTGCAGTTGAAATAGAAAAAGCAAACAGTTTTTCATTTCCGTGTATGGCGTACGTCTGCTTATTGCCTATCAATTAACTGCAGACGAGGCGAATATGATTTCTCGTCATAATTGAGGGGCTGTGAAAAACCTGGCGGAAATGAATCAATCATTTAACGAAATATTAATTATTGTCAAATAATGAACACTGATAATGAACACTGATTTGATGTTTCTGTTTGCTGTATGGGTTATTGGAATACTGTGCTGGCATACGGCATACCGGAGCTACATCAATGCATCTCTGGTTAAGTTAATAATTTCATTGCGTAAATATATCAGCCGTTTGAGAATCAATCGAGCTTATTTACATCAAAGCGCTGAAGTTGTGTGAATTATGTTTTGAGAAGCAGATAGAAATTAAAATCAAATGAAAGAGAGAACAAACACAATTGCAGTATGTTCAAACACATTTTCTAATCAAATATATTTAAACACTTAATGTAATTTCACATAGGACAACAGGTTGTAAAATAAGTTATTTTATGCATTTTGCTAGAGATATAAGTCTAAATAAAACTAGTATACAATGCCCTGTTTCATCGCATAGTAAATGTGTAAGATATTTAAAGGTGTTTATGTACAATAATCACAAACGTGTCATTTCTCCAGACCATAACTCTAAATTGTCCAACATTAAAGCCAACGACCAAAATAATTTGCTTTAAAACTTAAAGTGATGCTAAAATTGCAATGTGTATATTTTCGTTATTTTTCACTTATTTATCAAATTAACGCAATTTATCTAGTACTGCTCTACATATTCAAACAGGTTTTATTAACTTTACAAACGAATATGACCCCTCATTAAGTGTATCGTTCCCTTATGAGGTATTTACGAAACACAGTCTTTATGATACAAACAACGTGTCTCTTAATGTACACAAACATCAAAGAATACCAGGCAATAGTACTTGCATGGATATGCTATTGCCATGAAAAAAAATACTTCTTACAATAAACAGCATTCCAATTATGTCAAGAAGCTTGTTCATAGCTAATTCTGACAATATGATGCACGCAAATGGGACCGGTAATTGACATCGTTTGTAATTGAATTCCACTTGACTTACCGCTGTGAACTTCATGCCGGTGTCATATTATAGTATTAAGAATCAGAATAAACAAATAAGCATTCATTGTTACATATTATTGTGATATCAAAGTAATCACAGCGGTTTGTTATGTGTTCTCTCTGCGTTATTCGGATAATGATATTACATTCATAGCATACGTTAACGTAAAAGTGAGCTTTCAGTGTTTAAGAACACTAGAAAACGATTATTGAATGTATTATTAATACTGTTTTCGTCGTTTTCGTCTATATGTGAAACTGTATGTGTTTATCGATATTGATATAGGAATACTCCGATACCACTGTTGTATTGTTTTGTACGTGGATGTCATAATAACAAAATGAGTGGATTTTTGTGTAGTTGTTTTACATAAGTGTGTTTTTGTCCTTACACAATAAAAAAACGAACCTTTATAATGAAGTCAAATGACAGGACAAAGTGCATCACATCTGATAGTATTTTACGGAAATATGATGTTTTAAGGTTGCAATGTTTGATGTTTCGCGATGTCGTAAAAATAGCTCTGCAATTTTTTATCAGACATGTATTCGTAATTTATAAGTAATTTTATTTTTGCCACAACTTTGTTAGCGCCGAATCTTTGAACATTCAGCTAACAAATGTCAGATGTCTCATACGGATATTAACATAGGGTAAGTGCATTTTCTTGTACTTCACGTAGAAAAACATCATAAAAATACGTAATTGTTTTTAATGATGGTTAACCATAGATTTTGACGATTGTACGTCTAATTGTGCGGGTTTTTGTTAAGTTTTATGTATGTTATAAAATACGAATTAAATTTTTGAAATTGCGCTCCATGTTGAACGAAACTTGTAACTTAAGCGATTCGTTTTCAAGTTGTGTTAAAGAAATTTAACTCGTTTCTGTGCCTAAAAATATAATGGAATGTATGGGTCATATGCTATTTAAGTTTTTACTCATTGAATTAATAAAATGCTTCATTACAGCATATACTTCAAATTATATAAATTGCCGTTCATGTAAATAATTGATTTCAGGTTTGCAATGTCCGAAATGGAAAGATTTGGCTTTGCAATTTCAATAACATATATCTGAAGTTTTTTGGCGATTTGATTATGGTTAGTTTTTAATGTAAACTTAAACGTCATCAATTACCTTATATTTTATTACGTACATACGCGTATAGCATTTTTTACAATAATACTATAAGCAGTTTACAGCAGTATAAGACACAGTTCGCATTATTGTTAATTGTTATATACCACCGCTCAATCTATAAATTGGCTCTTAATTCAAATCACGTTTTATCATAATTATTCTGAATCGTGTAAAATGAAATGGCAATATCCAAATGTTTTCCTTGCAACCAATAATCCAAAAGTAATTATAGCATAAATATATTCTTCTAAACGGATTTACCATATTACAATATGCGCTCTGGATTATGTGCAACGATGAGGACATAAATAATGAAAATGCACTATTAAGATATAAATTATAAAGAGGTTGCAGCGACAGTTCTAGTCTAGATTATAACACGTCGTCAAATGTAACACACATGTACTTGAGTTGATTAGAGATCAATAAACACGTTTGAGTATAAATTGCCATCAAAGAATGGCACAAATTCAAGTGATTTCTCCGATTATATTTTTACGATCTACTTGCGTTTGAAATGTATTGCTGATTTATGTTATGTTATAACGAGCTTGAAGATTTCAGCACTTACTTTTAAGTACCGCTTATAGAACGTTACATTTTAGTAGAATACTTGAAATAATATTAAATCACACAATATTCTATGTTAAGTACTAAATATATGCTCACACAGATGAATCAGAAGACAAAAAACACGGTTATATTTATGTTGGAATAACTTAATGTTCCCCGATAGGTAAAACGAGTAAATAATTCATATATTTGGCGTTATGTAAATTTTGATAATTCATTATGCCGAACAGCTAGTTAACAGATAATCTTCCTGTAATTATACATGCAACTCTGACCGGTATCTGACATCGCTAGTAATTTAATATGCCCCTCTTGCTGACCGCCGTGGACATCATGCTGGTTCAGAGGTCTCTCCAATGGTCTATAATACAACATGCTAATGGCTTTATTGTATCTGGTGTTACTAAGAAACCCTACTTTGAATCATTCTTATATTTCTCGTAGATATTAAGTACTCTGACGGTTTCGACACATTGTATTCGTCCTCATGTTGTTATCTGAGATGACATAGTGTTTTCGTTTCAGGTTTTTATGTGAACCTATAAATAAAAACATTATTGAAAAACGTTAGTAATACTAATAACTTGCCCTTTTGGGTGAGTTCTTAAATGATTTAAGACAGTTTCGACATTTTTAAATTGAATTTAATTAAAGTATTCATTTATTTAGCTTCATCTTTCTAAAAAATATGTTTGTGCGGATCATAGTTGTTAAATTTGTAATATTCACAACGACCTTAAAGAAATTTTTAAATTAGGAAAAAATTCGAAGAAAATTAATCGCATAATATTAATGTCTTACTGTGTTTAATTCGTGTTCTTTATTGATCATTTGAAATTAGAATAATTAGTTTTGTTATGTAGGATTTACTCTTCACAAGTAAATTATGTAATACAAGTAAGCATTAACGAAGGAAATAAACGTGAATTTGTTTTAGCAACAGATGTCTATTTTATTGTACTATATACTCTGTTTGCATGTGCTGTCACAATAAATCATTGAGAAACAATCTTTTTATGAGCATACCTTTAATAAGCAGGTAATGATTGGCTATTTCTCCTCTCTTGAATTACTTTGGATAATCAAATAGTACTTGCAATATACTTAACAGATATGATTCTCCTCGGTGATATTAACGCAAACCATTCTAAAATTGAGTCTTATGGTATCGGTTTGTCGTGATCGTTTGAAACAATATTTGAAAATTATCGACAGTGCAATCGAAAGTACTTTAAGCAACTCATGCAGTTTCTGGTTGTACTGAAACCACATAATTATTTAATGCAATGCAATTTGTTTTGAGGAACCATCATGTCTTATTCTTCACGTGGTTGGCAGAAAATATTTAGTTTGTGTGTGTATTCTATATTTTGTGTGCGTTTTCTTTAACTTAAATATTACCTTTAATCGATATATTAATACAATTAATGTTAATTTAATGACATTACACAAATAGTATAAATTAGTATTCAATCATGATACGGTGCTTTCTTAACTCCCCGGCACATCGGACGAGCTTCGGTAGTACGACCTATACAGTCAGTTTCTGGTAGACACCAATGGTCTTTGCAAGAACGCTTAAGTCGTTTTCTACAAATACGTCTATTACAGTGTCTTGTCCCCATCTAAAGTGTATGTAATTGATTGATTGTTAATGTAAACCATGTCCAAATTGATCAGAACTTCAGTCAAAAAGACACTAAGCAAGCATGGATATCGCCATCAAACCAGACAGAAGTCCAGTCGTCAAGCGATGGCTATTGTTAACTGAAGAACAATCCATTACTGGAAAGAACAGCTTTACAAACTGACGCTTTGAAACATTTAAAGATGTTAGACATTCTGGTGTTATATCAATTAGAGGTCATATTTAATATTATATATATTTTTGTATCATTATTGATAAGAAAGACATAGCCCATACACGTTTCATATACACTCGCTGCTCTTGCACGCATGTCTTTTTAAACTGTGATCAATCAAGCAGCATACACAATGCCAAAATGTGATTGATTAGGAATCTGTGTCCATTACTGTATCGGGTATTATAATACTCAAATGCCTCATGAATACTTGCCAAGAGCAATGAGCATGGTTTCCTTCCAGTCTCTGTAATTCGGTCTTGCTCATGTTTAACTGACACATTTGACAAATATCTGTAATAATTCCAAGTCCCATGAATAGCGGATATCTGACGGAAACCACGTTATACTGCACGTCTCGATCGACCATAGATGCAATGTTTTTGGACGTGTTGTCTCAAAGTTTTCTATTTTCAAAGCACAACTAAAATCGTCTATGGTCATTTTACCCTTTGTATTCTGCATGGTAGCATATAATTTGTACTTTTATAAAAACAGAACCCTTAGCCTAATTTGGGTTTCTATAAGGCCATATAAAACAATCAATTATGTGGCAGGAAGAAATGTTTATTCTGCACACATAATTGATGTGGGTAGGCAATATGCATAAATTAATGGAAGTTGTTCAATTGAAATCGTTGTCTAGCGATAGTGAAATTCGATAAATTTCAGTCTTTTCAGTTTTAAAAGTGTTCGATGTCAATATAAATGTTGACGAAGATGTGTACGTGACAAACAAACATTATACTAATGAGTAGTCTTTGTTGTTCAGTTTTATTTATCAACTTCATTAACATGATCAAATATCCCATCTCAGAAGTATCATTCACATTGCTATAAATTAAGCACCGATAACATTAATATCTCGCTTGTATCTAAATACTCCGATATAATGCTTCAATTTTAATTGCGTCAATATATTCGTAATTCTTAGTATGAAAATATCAGGACACAAAATATGTTTAAATCACTAGCAATCACTAGCAATCCAATAAAGAAATGCAAATAGAGAATGCTGCAGACGTATAAGACTAGCTTGATTATCATCCTTTATACAAACCTCAAACCTCAACACATATGAAGTGAATCTTTTTAGTTAAGATCTTTTAATTAACACATGTGTGAGGAAAATATGTCCTGCAGGCATACGGTACCTTTGCGATTTGCAACAAAGCAAACGCAATTCTCAGACGCAATTAGTTATATTGATTGTTGCGTGTGGTGTTTGTTTTTCAGATACTTTGCAAGTTTGCTTGTATTATGACTTGATTGTTGATGTTTGATAATGTGCTACACGACGAAGAAATTCAGTAAGCACTTTAACGCACTGCTGATTATATAGATTTCAAACGGAGTACACAACATGGCTTCGTATGCTACAACAGTCATTAACATTGCTTGGTTTACCTGAAATATTCATAGTTTATGCGAGACTGTAATTGTTTCCTAATGTTAAACTTTCAATTTAAACATTTTATATTGTAATACCTTGTCTTAAGAGGTAATAGTAGCATTAACTCAATTGAAAGATATAAGTGTGAACAGGTTATGAAATATTTTCTCAAATATAAACACTGTTAAAAATGGTAACAGAAGAATTGCAGGGTTGATTATTGGGTCAATCTTCATGTCGACTCGTTTAGAAACTCAGATTGTCGTTACAAGAAACGTGAAACAATTAAATCCTGATTTCCTGTTTTTCTAAACGCATTGTTAATCAAATGTGTTTGTTTCGCCAATCAAAACGTTTTGAACAATTGCCATAATGTTCCTCTCAATTTTTGTGGTTTGGACATTCCAAAACTAAAACATAATTGTACGTTAATTCCAATATATTTTAACATACTGTGGTATATTTTGCATAATACTTTAACATGTTCTTTAATGTTCACAAACAACAAAAAAAAACTAAGCACCGTGTAAACTTCCATTTAGCATGAATACAAATGTAGCTGGTATCTGACATCGTCAATAATTGATTTCAATTGTGCTTACAATGATAGACTTCATGCTGGCTCAAATGTCTTCTTTTCCCTTTCATGAATTCCTACGAAACATGTTTGCATGGAAATATCTGTAATTAAACATGCAGATTGAGTTATTGTATTGGAAATAAGACGTTTTTGATCGTTGTAATGTGATAACCTAAACATTAGGAATTTAATCGTGGTGTGAATCTATTGTTTGTTTAACGTTTAAATATTATTAAAACAATCAAAACATTTTCAAGATTCATTCAATAATGTAGAACGACTTCCTATACATGAGCATGTTTTTCTTCAGTTAATATCTCGCGAGCCTTGGTGCCTAACATAGAAGGGAAATATTGAAACTTCGGAAACATGACCTGGTGATATCACTGTGTCATCATTTTAAATAATTGATTTAAAGCAATCGATAACTATGCAAAAGATCAATATAGGAAAGGCAAATTAAAACAAAGAAACAAAAAGTTGTAAAATGATCACAGCTACCTCAGTTGTAATCATTTTTAATGTTTGAGTTGTTTTTGTCGTATGTTTAGTGCAGTTTTGTCCCGCGACACCCACCGCCTTGTAACGGTCAATGCATAGCATCTGGCACATATATCAGCTTAAAAGCACACAAACGTTAAACCTTGCACTAGGCCGCACGCAGTCTTAAAATTCATTTTTTAATATAAATTACTGCACTCATGCTTAGGTGTCAACTGCAATCACTGAGAACATTTACTTTAGTGCGAGGTTCTAATTACAAATATGTGTATTGACGAAACAGACACTCTTTGAACGCTGTTTGGTGCACTCGATTGTAAACAGCAAACAGCGTGTGCAGCATACAGGATATTCGAGAATACAAAAAGTGTGAAATAACATGAAACGGAACTTCCTTTCCCTTGATGCACGCGATCCGTAATGCACATAAAACCATCAGAGGATGTTATGTTATTGAAGACTTTCCGTAGGCTAGCAATGTCTAATTACTGGTTGTCATCACAGGTTCCATATGCGCAAGCAGTTTTTTTATGTTGGTAATCTCTAATTAGTTTCTATGTTATACTTTCCTTAACTGCAGTTTTCTACATGCTTCTCAAATTAACTGATTTGAATCTGTATGTATCTCTGAAATTCTTGTTTTAGCATGTTTCAATATAATTAACTGCATGATTTTTCTAAATACATGGCTGAGTGCGCTGCTCTATTGCTGAAATTATGCTTCAGAAGTTTCAAAGTTTGATTTATTCAGTGGTATATATTCAGTCTACATAGATTTTGTACTGGAAGCAACAGTTTCGAGCATAAATGTACTTATGAAGCCCTTCAATTTCCTAACGAAAGTTTATATGTGTTACATTGGTATAAACATCGGTAATACTTTGAAACTGGACAAAGTCATACACTTTAAATGAAATAAATTTTACTAACATTTACAACCGATATATAAAAGTATATCATTTAAAATCAAGATTGACAATGTAAAACTATTGCTAAATAGATTGATTGTTGGTTTTGTTGATGTGGGTTTGGTGGGTTTATATGTTGTTGTTTTATGTTTATGTTAACGAAGGTGTGTATGATAGAAATGCAATACTGCTGCAGCTTCTGGAGTTTCACTTCTTTATATTGTTATTTAACCATCCAATGATGTAACCAATTTCTACATGTTCTGATTTGACCGGGCATATTGATGTTCAAACGTTGCTCTTTCAATTGAGTATCAATTCAAGCTCTGTGTGTCAAAAGGCAGCGAGGAAATCAAGACCGTCGGATATCAATTATTGATGGTAATCTGGTCTTCAAAGCATACAAAAGCAATGTTATTTATTATCATATGACAGCTTAATTGCCGAACAATGTAAGCAAGTGGCGCTAATATAGAGTCGTAAAAGGTAAAACATATTCGAGTAAGTATATCATGTTTCGGCTCAGCTACGGATATGAAATAAATATTTAAGCAGAATGGTATTTGTGAACCAATTGACAGAAGTTAGCTTTACAGAAGACTAAATCGAGTCTTTGATGCTATTGATAAAAAAGTAATGGCTTCAAAATAAATCATTATGTTTATAAACATATTTTAAGTGGGAGGCGGAAAACTACAACGGGCGAGGCATGGTATAGGGGTGATAACCCAAAAAAAGGGTTAGGTAAGGGTTAGGGTTAGGGGTCGGGTTAGGGTTAGGGTTAGGGTTGGGTTTAGGCTAACCCAAACCCTAACCCGACCCCTAACACTAACCCTAACCCTAACCCTCTAACCCCCCCTTGCGCAATACCATACCATGCCTCGCCCGTTGTAGTTTACCGCCTCCCATTTTAAGTGGCCTTTAAAGTCATTCAAGAACAAGACATGCGATAGTTATACTTTCGGTATATATATATATATGTATATATATTACATCCGAAATATGTGTGTTTGACCAATCAATTTGAAAGCATTAATTGTATAAGATTTGCAATTTGCTACGTAGTCGTTATACAGTATATCATCCTAGTATAGCCTGTGCAGTCCGCACAGGCTAATCCGGGACGACACTTTCCGCCTTAACTGGATTTTCGCTGAGAAGAGACATCATTTAAACGAAAAATTCCATAAAAGCGGAAATTGTCGTCCCTGATTAGCCTGTGCCGACTGCACAGGCTAATCTGGGATGACAATTTACGCACAAGCATTTTGCCCAGTTTTCTCAGAACACGCCACATTTGTGTGGAACCTCACTGTTTTGCAATTGGCTCTTTGTGATAAATTAAATACCGCATATTACAATAAGCTTTCTCTTCGGCTGATGCAGCTGAATTGTAACTAAATGTAAATTTCTTGTAGAATTATTGCACTCGCGTTGACGTGTCAACTGCAATTACGGAGAAAGGTGAATAGCTTGTGAGGTTTTAATTACAAATATGTGTCTCGACGAAACATAAACGCTTTGAACGCTTTTCACTTAATCAATCAACGGAACAAACACGCTTTGAACGTTATTTAATCAATCAGCAGCAAACAAGAAAGTGCAATAGCATACGGGTATTCGGAAATTTCAAAAAGTGTTATATAAAATGACACGGAATATACTTCCCTTGGTAAACGCGATAACAGCGTAGAGATATTAGTACATCATAGAATAGGATGGGATTGAAGACTACCCGTAGGCGAAAAAATGTCTAATCACTAACGCTCATCACAGGTTATATAAACGGTTGTAGTTGATTGATTAATGCAAACTCATTTCGTTGTTGCAGTTTTTGTGTAATTTGCTGCAATAAACAACAGGCGTCTCCAATATTCTGATTCGAATACACTGAAATATTTAGTTTAGTGTGGGAGTTCATCTGCAGAAATGTCAACGGTGATTGCAATGAAAAACTGTGAATTGCTTGCCGAGTAGCAGTTTACCAGACTATTATGCGCTTAATTGTGTCGTGTTCTGAGAAAACATGGCATAATGCTTGTTCGTAAATTGTCATCCCAGATTAGCCTGTGCAGTCCGCACAGGCTAATCAGGGACAACAATTTCCGCTTTTATGACATTTTTCGTTCAAATGATGTCTCTTCTTACCGAAAATCAAGTTTAGGGGGAAAGTGTCGTCCCGGATTAGCCTATGCGGACTGCACAGTCTAATCTGGGACGACACTTTACGCACATGCATTATGCCCAGTTTTCTCAGAACACGCCACAATTGTGTTTCCCTCTTGGGCACTACAGCAAAATAATTAATTGTTATTCCTCCGAACATATTTGAGCCGCACTCTGGGAAAACGGGGTTTAATGCATGTGCGTTAAGTGTCGTCTTATATTTATAAGTGAAGTTCGCACAAGCTTATCAGGGACAACTTTTTCCGCCTAAACTGGATTTTCTCTAAGAAGAGACTTCCTTTAAACGGAAAATTCCATAAAAGCGGACAGTGTCGTCCTGCGGTCTGCACAGGCTTATCTGGGACGACACTTAACGCACATTTTTATTAAGGCCCGTTTTCCCAGAGCGAGGCTCCTTTATTTTCCATCGGACCGCTCTCAGCGCAACTTCAATACATGCGCTGTAGCTCAAAGCGCAGTATAGAAGGTATGACCGTCGGATATCAATTATTGGTGGTAATCTCGTATCTAAAGCATTAACGGTGAGATAAGTAATCATCGTATGACAGCTTAATTGCAAAATGATGGAGGCAGTAGACCCAGATATGACGTAAAAAGTATAAGTATATGAGCCTTGCTCTGGGAAAAGCGGGTTTAATGAATGTGCATAAAGTGTCGTCCCAGACTAGCCTGTGCAGTCCGCACAGGCTAATCAGGGACGACACTTTCCGCCTAAACTGGAGTTTTGTGACGAAGAGACTTTCTTTAAACGAAAATATCAAAACAACGGATAGTGTCGTCCCTGATCAGCCGGTGCAGACTGCATAGGCTAATCTGGGACTCTCCGCACATGATTTAAACCCCCATTTCACTGAGCGCGGCTCATATTAATTTGCTTCGGCTCATATAGAAACTTAACATGAAATCAATATTCTCGGGTGGTAATCTTTGTGTTCCCATTTCCATAAAATGGTACACTGAGTTGGGTCGCAGTACGATTTTTAACTATTATAATAATGGTGCCGTGGATATAATGTCCGCCATGCGACGGTATGGGGGAGTGGGAAGGTTCGAATTCGATTCAGAAGCGTCTCAGTTGAAACCAAATATCGATTCTCTCTCTTGACTTGAGCGCGTGTCATCATAACCCTTGCATTTGTATTGTTGAGCAAGCACAAATAGATTTATACCAAATGATTTTTTAGATAAAGAAGTTGTGTATGTAATGGTCACAGCTCAAACTGAAAAGCTAAATGTACTTGTTCAACTGTTTTCTTAAATAATGTCAGCGTGTTTTCATCATTAAACAGCAATAGCTTGTTATGTTACATGGTTGTCCGAAAAGGAAACAAAACGTTACAAAAGGAACAAACTATTTAATTTACTGTTAGAACGTTGTAATGATTTGTATATCACAAAGCTTGGTAGTTATGTTTAAAATAGAGTCTCTTCAAAATTAAATCTTTTAAACGTTATTTTTTATTCTTTGCTTTTTTCGTGCATGGACGAAATTTCTGCTACACTAACAGAAAAACATAATTACAAAAATAATTAAATTGAAATAGAAATAAAGCAAACACACGTTCATTTCCGTTTATGGCGTAAATCTGATAATTGACTATCAATTGTGGAGTGTTCTGAGAAAACTGGGCAAAATGCTTGTGCGTAAATTGTCATCCCAGATTAGCCTGTGCAGTCCGCACAGGCTAATCAGGGACGACAATTTCCGCTTTTATGGAATTTTTCGTTTAAATGATGTCTCTTCTTAGCGAAAATCCAGTTTAGGCGGAAAGTGTCGTCCCTGATTAGCCTGTGCGGACTGCACAGGCTAATCTGGGATGACACTTTACGCACAAGCATTTTGCCCAGTTTTCTCAGAACACGCCACAATTATTTGCAGGCGAGTCGAATAGGATTCCTCGTCATAATTGATAGGCTGAGAAAAAACTGGCGGAAATTAATCCTTTGCATGCTGGGTAATTTGTCGTCTGCTTAAATGTTGTCTGCTGAATTTCTAAAATAAGCATTTTCTTCGATTTTTTTTCAACGAATACTATCAGAATAGCAAACAGTTAGGATCCTGATGAGACGCCAGGTTCTGTGGCGTCTCATCTGGATCCAAACTGTTTGCAAAGGCCTTCAAAATCCGGTTCCAGCGCTCAAGGGGTTAATCAATCATTTAACGGAATATTAATTATTGTCAGATAATGAACACTGGTTTGTTGTGTCTGTTAGCGGTATGGGTTATTGTATATTAATACTAGGTTCACATACGGCATACGGGAGCGATGTGTATGACTGCAGCAATGCATCTCGAGTTAATTTGGTAATTTAATTACGTAAATGTCAGCAGTTTGAAAACCAATCGAGCTTATTTTCATCAAAGCGTTGATATCGTATACATACTGTTTGGGGAGCAGATATAAATTAAAATCAAAGAAAGAAGAGATCAACAATAATTACAATATGTTTAAAGACATTTTCTAATCAAATATATTTCAATAATTCATGCAATTTTACACAGGACAACATGTTATAAAACAAGTTTTTTTATACATTAGGCTGGAGATATGGATGTTCTTTCGATAAACATCAGTCTTGGTAAAATGTCTGGGTGAGGGGTTCTATTCATGAATACATGTTTAACATATAAGACATGGAAAAGTATTTGATTTAACATGATAATGACGTTTTATATTGCATTTACGGTAAGACGTTTGAATCAAGCCCGCGAGTGGCGACGTCAAACAAGTGGTTTCCGCAAAATAAATTGAGTTAAGATAAATGGACTGAAATTTCGGATGTTGGAAGCTTTAAAGTAGACCCACCTTGCGTTTGAATGTAAAGGGCAATGTATATTTAACTTCACATGGAAAAACTATTTCCGCTCGATAACTTGACTTGAATTGATACATTATGTTCAAGAAAAGACCATTTATTAACTAGTAAAACGACGAAACTCTTATTTCGTGCATGGTCCTGTTTTGTCATCGGTGTCGTTGTTATTGTTGTAATTGTTGTTGTTGCTGTTGATACTAATGTTACTGTTGTTGTATTTGTTTCACACATCAACCATTTAGTAGTTTTCATTACCACACTTTAGTACTAACGTTGATGTCCATTGTAAAAGTACGTTTAGTCAAATACCATTTAGTTTGTATTGCATTAGTACGTCTAGTCAAAGATCATTAAGTTTAAATTGAATTATTACGTCTAATCAAAGATCATTGAGTTTAAATTGTATTAGTTCGTCTAGTCAAAGATCATTAAATATAAATCAGCTTCTTTGTAGAGAAAAGAAAGGTGGCAATATTACACAAGTTAAACCCAAGTCATTAATCAGTAAATAAACCAAACATGCGTTGAGTAAATAAGTTAATACCCTTCCATACAATGCCACGACAATAAACGTCAAAACAATGTACAGATAAGCCACGTACATATAATTATCAGCGTGCGTATTTGTTCTTATCGGCGATTATCCGGTCATAATACGGACGTGCTAATTAGCAACGGAATTGATTTGCATGGACGAAAATCATCGCAAGTCTGGTTGCCATTCCTGCTAGTCATTTTGGGTCAATGTTTATTGTTTGCAAACACTGCACATGTCGTCCCAGGCTGAGCATTAATATATTCGCACAAAGCTTTGAAACAAAGTCATTGGAGGACGTTATATGGTTTTCTACAAGTATTTTAAATAGTTATACATCATACATGTATATTTCAATCGGAAAATGTTATAATAAAAGTGCTTATACGAAAGTATTCACGTGTTCGACGCTATAATGGATATATGAACTGATGAAGATTGTCATGAGCTGTGTGAAGCTAAGGTTTGGTGAACAAAAAAAAAGATGGAAGAGTGAGTAGCAGTTGCAAATATCTTTTAGTTAAAATCATCACGGAAAAAGTAATGTATGTATGTGCATGTAATCCTATAGTAATCTTATACGTCAGTGTAAAATGAGGCCCGGGTAGTGGACCTTTAATTGCACAAAACAGGGACGTTGATAACGTTATCTACGTCTCTGCACAGAATCATTATCAAGTTTGGTGTATCCGTCTGTCTGGTTGTAAAATAACAAACAAAAATGAGCAAGAATGTTGTTCAGCTTTTTTCTTTAAATCTTCTGAAGGGAGATTTGACAAATTGATTGTTTTGGACTATTTTTTGGATAATCATGGGAGATAACTTTAACTGGAAAAATGAGTTGTTTAGTCGTGTTATCTATCTTGTCAGCTTGAGTTCTCCGAAAAAAAATCCAATACTCTCACTCAAACCCGATTTTAAATCACGTTCACCTGTGGCATAAACCGATTGGTAATACTAGCTAGTCCTTCAAAACCAATGAACGTCGTGGTCATATTTCTATTAAAGATGAAATATATAGTGTCGGAAATGATATTTAACGTGCGAATCATGGTATAATTAAGGTTTGATTGGTCATTGGCGGCTCAGGTACTAATAAAAAGTACCCCGAGTACGGAAAATATATTTAAACGTACCCCGGAATATGGTTGGGTGCATTTAAGCGTAATTTGAGTACCCGGGGTACATTGTAGTATACTCCGGGGTACTTTTAACAAGTACCTGAGCCGACAACGAACAATTGAGCATTATTAAGTGCTATTTCAATAGACTGTTTTTATTTATGTGTTTATTTAGTTAAGTTTTGAGAGACAAAAGTGTATGACTAACAACAAATAATGTTTGACTCTTCACAAAATGACTGTCTGTTTATCTTTTCAAGACTGTTCATTTATTTATAATTATTGAATTAAATGTAAACGTTGAAATATAGTGTAGTATATGCACATTCGAATGCAAACGACGAAACAAAATATGGCAAACGTGCGCTGATTTATACATAAAAACTAACCGAACTGATATGTTAGCATAATTGTATTCTTATATGTGGCGTGTTCTGAGAAAACTGGGTAAAATGCTTGTGCGTAAATTGTCATCCCAGATTAGCCTGTGCAGTTCGCACAGGCTAATCAGGGACGACAATTTCCGCTTTTATGACATTTTTCGTTTAAATGAAGTCCCTCCTTAGCAAAAAATCCAATTTAGGCGGAAAGTGTCATCCCTGATTAGCCTGTGCGGACTGCACACGCTAATCTGGGATGACACTTTACGCACAGGCATTTTGCCCAGTTTTCTCAGAACACGCCACATATATGGAAAGTCATTTAATTGTCTGTACATGACAGGCTTATTAAAGGAGCATGATAGATTAGGACGAAACACGCACCATGGGACCATTATCTCGCCATAAATCGAATAAATATGCGCGGACTTTACTCCAGATTAACGCGGGGGAGGGGTGCGTGCTAAATGGGCGTTAAACTGTTCCAGCAATTGGTATCGTCTTCTAATCATATTTTCATGGAATAATAAAGTCATGTACGACAATAATTGTTAATTACTAATAACCGTATGAACTCTGGAAATTATGCGTTGGTTTAGGTCAATATGATGCTACGGTTTCTGAAGAAACTGAATATACGGCTAGAGAACGGTCGCGGCATAACTGGATCGATAGTTTTGCTTCAATTTAAAAACAAGTAGTAGAAGAAGTAAAAGTGGTAGCAGAAGTAGTGGATTAACTGACAGTTGACATTTTTTTTAAAGAAAAATATGTAATAGATTTAGAAAGAATCGATTATATATTCGAACAAGCGGAATAATAGTCCTGACTTATAATAATGTTAAAAATATTTTTTCATTTGCATACAACCATCAATCGAAATCGGCAAAATAATAAAGCGTTTGTTATGCTTTTATTTGATAATAATGTCGTGTTCTGAGAAAACTGGGCATAATGCTTGTGCGTAAAGTGTCGTCCCAGATTAGCCTGTGCAGTCCGCACAGGCTAATCAGGGATGACACTTTCCGCCTAAACTGGATTTTCGCTAAGGAGATACATGATCATCATTTAAACGAAAAATTCCATAAAAGCGGACATTGTCGTCCCTGATTACTAGTGATTAGCCTGTGCGGGCTGCACAGGCTAATCTGGGATGACAATTTACGCACAAGCATTATGCCCAGTTTTCTCAAAACACGACACAATTAGCAAAATGCGCGTATTACTGACTTAGCTTTTAAAATAGGCCATACATTTCAAAGGCGGGATTGGTCCTAAGGTATCGAGTTGGGTTTTTTTATTATTCCGGGTTCGAATTCCAGTAAAGGTAAAAAAAATATCAAACTGTTTTTGTTGATTTCATAATTATTTAAGACTATTCCAAATTTAATAGTTTTGTGAGCAAAACATTAAAAGACATTTATTTCAAAAATACGAAAATTTGGAAGAAGTTCGTTTAATTGATAAAGTAAAAAGGGAGAGTATTCATGTCGCCAATCGAAACATCATGAATAGCATTTACCTCCCTTTGCAATTATAATACATTCTGAGAAATTATGTTACAAATATTAACAAAGTGAATTTCTGCTCCACAAGCAGAAGAAAATACACTTTATTTTTGCAAGCGGTTGTTTATTTTATAAATAATGGAATGTATGAAAAAATATTGAAAATATTTGGAAAGCATTTTATAAACAAACAAAAAATACAAAAACGAAAAACACTACCTCCATTATTGGATAATAAATATCTTCTATCGGATCTCAGATTATTATTTAACACAATTAGGGTTATATCTCAGAACATTTCACCAGATACATATCGCCTATTTTTGTATGTATTCATTTTTGTCATAATGTCAGATAAATCATACTTTAAATAATGACCACAAACAGACTTTTTTCGGAGAATGACGGGTTTGCGACGTGACATTTTATCAATGTAGAAAATGGAGTTTACACTTGTTCTGCTTCAACTTTTCACCCCCTAATTCTCAGTCATATTAGGCAAAATATCGCGTCTCAAACTTGAAAAGATTTTATAAAGATTATAACAAATCCTACTCGAAAAGATAGCAAAAATCAGACAGTTGATTCTAATTGCTACCAATTTAATTTATTTTGTTTTCAAAACTTTAAAACAATCGTTGCATTATCATTCCGTAAGTGTTTCAGTAATGCGCATTTATTATTAAAGGGACTGTAAACCACGAATGACGAAAAGAGAAAAGTTCTAAGATACCGTATTTTTTTACAATTATTAATTTATATTGATTAAAATATCACGACTGGTATATTACATTACTTGAAAAAAGTTCATATTTTCAGTATATACGGTAATAAAATTTCGCGATGTGAAATCGATAGTACATCGCGAAAATAGGTGATATAACGATATACACACTATAAATAACGCAAGTAGATTGATCATTTTATATATAAAATATACACAATTCACTTCGCATGCACAATTTGCATTCCTGGGTATACCACTTGACGATGATGATCAATCTACTTGCGTTATTTATAGTTAACTGGTAGTTACCTGGTATGCATTCACAGAAAAAAAAAAATACAAAAATAAAGTAAAAATAAAAAGAACACTTTTTCAAGTAATGTAGATCTAATATACCAGTCGTGATATTTTAATCAATATAAACTAATAATTGTAAAAAAATACGGTATTTTAGAACTTTTCTTTTTTCGTCATTCGATGTTAACAGTCCCATTAAAATATCACAAAATACGCGTCTTAAACACAAAGTACACTATCGAAGACCAAAACAAGTGAATATTCTTACAATTGTAATCTTCTTGTGTGCTTCAGTAAGGGAATCAAATTAGTCATTGACGTCATCTTTATTTTATTTTATTTTTTCAGAGAGGGGTGCGTGACTTTTCTTTAATCGTAAGCTTAAAAATTCGTTCAGGAAAACGTGTTCCGATACGTTTAACAAAGTGCACAAACATTCACTATAGTTTAAAGCCATTGTTCCATATCAATGAATTAGGCCTTATAGTTGTATACATGTATCAGACTTTTAACCTTATGTCTGTGACTTACGGAAGCAAAGTTAAAACAGACACCATCATTATTATAACACATATAAATATAATATTGACAATCGCGTAATTGCATAAGTGTACCACATACAACCGAAATTCAAAGCCGCAAATAATTTGAATGTCAAAATTCCATATAAAACAATAAACTCCATCAAAACGCCACGTCGCAGACACATCATTCACGTTAACATATCTGAGCGTAAAACTATTGTATCTTCTGAATATTTCACTATCACATACGACCGTTTGACGCTCAATTCTCGCAACATCTCGCGGGAATTAGGCGATATCTCGTAGCGTCCGATCGAGAAAATGTAAACACTTTATCGCTATCCTGGTAAAGAATAAATAACTTCTGTCGAAAAGAAAATGGAAATATGTAGGCAATTTTACCATCAATACCCTGTGATGTGTCTGTTTTTTTTTTCTTCGTAGGGAAAGCAGGTCACTATCAGTTTACATGCACGTTTCTATTTAAGCTTGCTCTGTGAAAACGAGGCTCAATGCACGTTCGTGAAATGTCGTCCCAGATTAGCTTGTGCAGCCCGCATATGCTAATCAGGGATATCACTTTCCGCTCTTATGGTAGTTTACGGTTAAAATGAAGTCTCTTCTTAGCGAAAATGCAGTTTGTGAGGAAGGTGTGCGCAGTCAGCACAGGCTAATGTGGGACCACATTTACGCACAAGGATTAAGCTCCGTGTTCCCAGAGCAAGGCTCAAGTCATTCAAAATACAAGGATACCGCGTAATAGCAAAATTGTACCACATAAAACCGAAGGTCAAAGCCGCAAATAATTGGATTGTCAAAATTCCATATAAAACAATAAACTCAATAGTTAAGATTGACTCCCTGCCACGTCGCAGACCCATAATTCACTGAAAAAAGTCTGAGTGTGAAACTAGTGTATATTCTTCATATTTCACTATCACATACGACTGTTTGACGCTCAATCCTCGCAGATTCTCACAAAAATTAGGCGATATCTCGTAGTGTCCGATTGAGAAAACGTAGACACTTTATCGCTATCCTGGTAAAGAATAAATAACTTCTGACGAACAGAAAATGGAAATGTGTAGGCAATTTTGCTATCAATACCCTGCGATGTGTCTGGCTTTTTTTTCTTCATAGCGAAAACAGGTCAATATCAGTTTACATGTCTGCTTAGACTTATATTTTCGTTGTCCACGAAGAGAAATAAATGTACGGTATTTTCTTTATTTAAAAGTACATGTATATGGTGTTGCCAGTGCCGAATTAAGCGCCGCGGAGGCCCACAGGCACTAAACTTTTGGGGCCACCGCCCCAGGCCCCTAGTCGACCTAGTGGCTACTGGAACGCCAGTGCCCAGTCGATTTCACTCGTTTAAAATTAGCCTACCAGTGCCAAGGCTGGCATGACATAAAATGTGACAATGTATAAAATGTCATTATAAAACCGTTTTTCCAATACGACATTATGATTATTAAATTAAACATTTAAGAAAAGAATCACTGTAGTCTGTATATAATATATTTACGTATTTAACTATTTATCCAGAAAGAAATAATATGAAACTTAAATCGGAACATAAAATTGATATAAAGCAATTGGTTTTGTCAACTCATTAGATTAGGCAAAGTACGTAAGTAGAAAATATCTTTTGTGACGGTCTCATGGGGCCCCTTAAAGTCGCGGGGCCCATAGGCAGTTGCACTCTGCCTAATGGGTAATCCGGGACTGGCTGTCGCCAATATCGTAAAGTGCAAGTATACAAACTAGCTGCAGGCTTGAAAGTATCATGGACGGTTTTGTCACTTATGTCAGGCTGTTACATTTTGTGTTTATTTTTCAGTCGTATTTTTATCACAAAATATTTGAGCTCTGGGAAAACGGTGCTTAATACATGTACGTAAAGTGTCGTCCCAGATCAACCTGCGCAGTCCACACAGGCTAATCAGGGACGACATTTTCCGCTTTTATAGAATGTTTCGTTTTAAGGAAGACTCTTCTTAGCAAAAATCCAGTTTAGGCGGGAAGTGCACCACGCTGAACGCAATTCATTTACTGTTTATTGATAAACGTTTTTATAATTCAAGTAATCAGTGCACATATGTGGCGTGTTCTGAGAAAACTGGGCAAAATGATTGTGCGTAAATTGTCATCCCATATTAGCCTGTGCAGTCCGCACAGGCTAATCAGTGACGACAATATCCGCTTTTATGGAATTTTTCGTTTAAATGATGTCTCTTCTGGGGGAAAATCCTGTTTAGGCGGAAAGTGTCGTCCCGGGTTAGCCTGTGCGGTACAGTGTTGAGTACTTGTTCATCCAATTAATGTAGTAGGGGGGTGACTCCGGAAATATATGAGTTAAGGGTTATTGTTTTAAGGTATACATTTTCCCGCGTGGCCTTACATCGTTAAATGACGATTTCATTTAAATGTCTTCACTAATAATTGAGTTACGCGACGCACAAGAAGTGATACGGACGGACGGACGGACGAATAGATTACTCTATACCATCCGACGTTCTGAATCAAAATTTGCTTAATATCCCTCCCTTCCTTATGGCAGAGACGTAGATACCGTTATCTACGTCTCTGCTTATAGTAAAACCTAAAAACACCCTGTTTTTTCATCCAGCTTAATATGTGATGCGATTTGTGGTCTCTTTTATAGCGATCAGAATTTCACCACGCCATAGAAATACATTTGTAATTCTGTCCGTCTCAAGGAGTGATTGATAGGCGCGTGTCAAACGTCAACGTTCGAATGACTTCACTTCCCGGCGCTTAGCAGAGGCAATATGCAAAGTAATGGATCGGGACGGGGCTATTGTGACGGGCTGAATGGCGTGTATGTTTGGCCGAAATTAACGCGGTTGCTGCCTTATTTGAATAACAAATTGGCATTGTCTACTTGCCGGGTCGAAAGGCGAACGATATCAGGAGTTGCTTTGTGCGCGATTATTTATATACGTAAAGGCCGCCAATTAATTAATATTTCTAGAAATGAAGATGATACCTTACATGGACACCATAATCTGCCCTTAGAACTTACAAGTTCCAAGGAAAAAGTTTCTATGAGACGGCCATTGATCTCAACGTGAACTAGGAGGTAAAAATGACCCCATATAAATAATAATTGAAAAAAAAATATATTTTTTTTCACTAATAAAATTTGGTCTGGAAGAATGTAATAAGTGTAATAACATTCTCACGAAAACACGAAAACATTTATTCCTTATATTGTAAATTGATCTGTTTCTTTTTTTTTAATGATGTATATTTAGTTTATTTTGTATTTACTCCATGCTGTAATTGTATATTTATTTAAATGACGATGAGCTTATCATGCTTAAGTCTGAATAAACCATTCTGCTCTGTTCTGTATAAAAAAATTACAAACAGCTAATAAATGAATGCTACAATAAAAACATAGAAGCAATTACAGAAGTAAACCTGTGAATTTCTTTATTAAAAAGCCTTGTTATAAAATTTATTATAAAAAAAAAGATAGAAAAAAAGAGATATTTTTTAATTTACTTTTTTCATTTTGTAAGATATTAATCAATTGCCGCGTTTGTATTTATCCTTCGCTGTTTTCGACTTGTGTCAGGAATTTTCCGCAAGCCACCGAACACGTCAGAATATAAATAGCTTTAGCTATGAACATCGATATTGATATATCAATCTTTGATAACAAATTGACACAGAGACTAATAAACTATGGTGAGTTAAGATGTTAACAAACTTTCGGATTAGTAAGGTTGATGTTGTTGTTTTCAATTTCCTTTTTCTTATACATTTCAATGAATGCAAGCAATAAAACAGCATATAGTACATATTCAACAAGTTATTATATTTGGTTTGCGTTTATACTTAAAAAATATAAATAGATGAAAAACCTGGAACTTGGCCTCTACGTCCACAATGTTTGAACTTCGTTTAATAGGGATTATGAACTGCGTGTAATAATCATGCAACGGTATTTTGAGTCGCGTTCTGAAAAAAAACTGGGCATTATGCATGTGCGTAAAGTGTCGTCCTAGATTAGCCTGTGCAGTCCGCAAAGGCTAATCTTGGACGACACTTTCCGCCTTAGCTGGATTTTCGCTAAGAAGAGACTTTCTTTAAACGAAAAATGTCATAAAAGCGGAAAGTGTCGTCCCTNACGTTGGGCGCAATTGATACACCGTGGAAATAGAGACACCGCGATTATACAGATTATACCAACTATAATGTTTCGAACAAATCAAACTGTTTAAACAAGTATTTATGGATTTATGGAATTAATATCAACACTTCTAAACAGATTAAGGCAACACATTTAAGACAGGTTATGTTTACCAAAATAGTGATTAAAAATGTTATTAAAATTTGTAGTGAATGGCTTAGTAAAACCGAGCAAATGGAAACAAGAACGTAACACAACGTTGGCAAAATGGTATTTTTAGCGGTCAAAAACATATAGTGCAAGAATATAGAGTACAATTCGCAACAAACGAATGACTTTATTTTCATATGTTTTGCCTGAGGTATGCATATACATTTCATTTAGCATTTGTCGTAGCGTTAATGTTGCAGAAACATACGAGTTGCAAAGGTATGTATATGTGTATGTCAGAAAACTGATACTAATAAGCGGTATACGACCCTCCTGCGCGTCGGGCCTTTGCCCGTATTATCAATCAAAAAAAAATGATTGTAACCGCAAGTTTTGAAAATATGTGTTACTCACATAGCGTTTAAAAATATGACGTACAAATATAACGCCCGAAGAGCCCATTGGTAGCGCATTACATTCTGCTCACAAATAGAATGTTACGCATCACGATGAAGGCTAACACAAGTATTCAACAGTTGTCTTACTAGTATGAGTATTTAGACAAGACACATTATTTTAACTCACAATGTTGACGCCAATAAGAAACTTTACTGATGAAAAATGGGTACAAATTATCATAATGTATTAAATTGTACAACTGACATTCTGAATATTGTTTGAAATTAAATTATTTAAAGCTCTCCATAATGAAGTCGAAATTTCGATAATATGAGTCGGTCCTGCGCGTCAGAAAATCGATGATAGTGATTAAACGGCATTTAAAAACGATATATCTTGCGTTTTTTGTGCAAAATACTTTAGCAGGTAATGTGACCGTTGTAAGTTTGAATGCAGATTCCGATTACTAAACACTAATTTATGGTTTATTACCCACGTATAAATGAAGAACAGCGAAATAGTATATGCTTACGATGCTTTCGCGTTTGGTATTTAAACTTACACGTTCAGTTAACCATGATGGCCATTATCCATAAATAAAAAGTCTGCACGTTTATTTCTGAGAAACAGTATATTACAAATGCGAATAAATTGTTCGTTTTAAGACCTCTAACAGACAACGCTCACCTTATTCCGCCAGAAAAGATATATCAATTGCTTATCCATCGGTAATTGCTTGACAACGCCTGAGATACATTAAAAAATATGAACATATATTACAAAACAAAACTAGCGAATTACTCGTTTCATAACCGCTGACAGACAACGTGCACCTTAGTCGATCCAGAAAGGATATAAACATGTTTAACGCATCGGTAATTTCTTGGAACCGCCACAGATAAATAATACATTATTCTCTACGTCTGTTTGAAAAATGAACAAAATATTACTTCGTACTTCATTCTGTCAAAATGACAGCATGTTTTTCCTGCACGTTGTTGTGTGTCAGATATCTCTCTACGTCACTATGATTTAGACGGATCTGATAGCATATTTTAGTAATAAATTTCTAACTAAATGTACATGTATTGAGTAAAGCATTGAACACGAAACCGATGTTTGATTATAATGATCATAAAAATTGTATGATTTATTTTCTCACAACATCACATTGAAGTAAAATTACCAATATTTTACCAACAGAGGCATTCACAAAAGGAAAAGATAAATTTGTCTAAGCCGCGTCCGGAATCTAGGCTAATCAGTGAAGTTACGTAACTTACTCTAAGCAATAAAAACTCACATGAATCACTGTTATCAATGAACAAAACGATGAAAAGCAAATTTACGTCATGTATTTTTTCAGACAGACGTTGTAATTAAGGTTAACACTAATTCAGCACATATAAGTTAATCTCTTTCACTTACATTATGTCCAAAATCGGTAAAGTTAATGCTATCACATTTTTTAAAATAGTTTACTACTTCTTAAACAGACAAAGACGAAATCTCATTCGTGGATAAAGCAATGGCAAAACATCTTATTGTTTAAGGTTTAATTATTTGAAGGTTAAAAGCGTTATTTCGATGTTTGTCAACCTGAACGAGATTTGTTATTAGGCTGCATAGCACTATATCATGTTTATTCGTCGGTAGTGAATTCGATAGTTTTGCCTATCAGTTAAGCGATCGAATGTGTCGTTATTTTCTATAGCCTGAATGAGTATGCAACATGTTTGCGCATTTAATCAGTTATTGAATAACAACTGTCGGGGAAGAGTGCGCTCGACTTTTCTTGTTCTTGTCCGAATGTCTGGCTTTTTTTCTAAACCTAACTGTTCGTTTAATAAGTAAGTTTTTTTTTAGCTATCAAGTAATATAATCTTTTTCTAAGTTTAAAAATATCATACGAGATACATAGGCCTTTATTTTTAGCGAACAGTGAATATGATCCTATGTAAACAAAAAGTTTAAAACAAGCATATACACTTCGTTACAATAACTCAAGTCGAGTAAAAACAGAAATTGTGGGTCGCATTAAATGTCGTGTTTGGCTTTTGTCGAAATATAACTGCCGAAACCCTGTTTTGTTCAGGTGTCTGCATTAAGAAAAGTAAAAGTAACACAACCTTCCATTTCAATTAATATTTAAAAAATAATAATTATTCATATTAAAATGGCGACTAGGCATGAACAATCTGAGTGATCACAAACAAAGAAATTCAAGAAAAATACTTTGACCTTTGACAAAATAATAGCTGGTTTTCCGCATTATTATAAACATAACACAACCTCAAAATGTGATTTTTTGTTTTTATAAAATACAGCTGTTGTAAGCGTTTCTTATTCCATTAAGAATTTGTGTGACATGGTCTCGCCGATCTCGTTCGTTTAATGTAGTCATAAACACACATCTTTCATGACATACTATATACAATTAATAATACTTTAATTAAATATGAAGAGATAGTTGGTTCCTAGTTCTAAAGCGTAACAGAGACGAAGGAATCAACTTACACTCCATGTATTAAAATTACACAGGGTTCTTCATTGTTCATTCGATGTCATTAACCGACCAACATATAACATCAGCAAAAGAATGAAGAAATCGATGAACATCAGAATTCTAAGAGTTGAGTTGACAGTCGACACACAAATTATTATTGTGTCACGTTCTGGGTTTGGCCATCATGTTTCATGCAAATTGCTTGATGAACATGTTTTTGGTGAGTGGTTTATTTGACATCTAAACACGTTATACATTAAGTATGTTCTTTCAGCATCGTGCATACCACTTGTCTTACATGTTACCAGACACAACAGGTTAGGTCTAGAACTATAGTATATGAAAGAGAAATGTAAAACAATACATCAGTACTCAGATTTGGTTGCTGAAATTTAAATCCATCTACACGTAGGTCCAGAGCATGCATGTTCCGACGGATTTTGTTATCGAAAAATATCAAACCCTATGTCAACTATGACGACTTTTACAATTCTAATCTGTAAAATTAAATGATATAATTATTCGTCTTCGATATTAAAATCAAAACAAGTTATAAATCATATCACACAACAATTTTAAACTATATATTTTAATACAAAGAATATAGTATAATGTTTTGAACAACGAGAGTCTACATACACCAATATAAAGCCTTAATGACATATAGTTTTTCCTCGTTCTATATCATTATTATAATAGCATTATTATATAAAACCATAATAATCCTGACAATAGATTTGAATATGTTCTTGTACGAGTGAATCGAATATGAATTGAGTCGGTATCAATCACAGTTGCAAGGGACACATAATTACCGAAAACATGAATGTGCGATAATTTGTCTGTACGCGATATCTCCACAGGCATCTGAATTGTAGTACTCCGCGTTACATCGTATAGCGGAGTACTTTTGTCCCGACCGACATAAAAAAAAACAAACCGGTTTTGCAAGTTTGTTTTGTGTATGGCTATTTATAGAAATAAAGAGCGATAAAAATCAGTTCTAGCGAAAGCGTCAACTTGGCAAGATCGTGTACCAAAAATGGACGAACATATACATCTGATCAGCGACATAGTCGATGGTAAGTTGAAATTTTCTTTAGCTGAACACAAGAATTCAATGCTTTATTACCTGGAACGCATTGTAGAAAAGATAAGTTCAAACACTAACGTGACTCAGTTAACTCAAATTTCGAACATTGTATCAGCTGTACCATCTTTTAAATGAAAATCAAGTGAAGAGCAATTTAAGCATAATGCGAAAGTAAATTTGGCATAAGAGGAAGTAGAAAATTTGTTGTTGAATCGAAATATTGAAGAAACACGACACAAAATCGCGGAAGTCAAAGCTATGGGGGCTCACCGACAGAAGCTAATACGATAAGCTGACGAATCAGAGTTGGGGTGGAGATTCGTAAGCGAATACGAGTCTAACCCGCTGGCATCCGACTCCGAAGACAAAAAGAGGATGTACAGGGCATAGGCGCGCGCAAGCAAGAAGTTAAAAGCGGAAAGATCGAAAAAACCGCGAGGCGCGCAAAACTGGCCGTACCGGAAGCCGGTGGAACAATCTACTAATCAAAACAATGCAACCCAGGGGATGTCGATGAGACAGCCGATGAGACGTCCGGGGCTATGTTTCGCTTGTGGCAAGCCGGGTCATTGGAAAGGGGCAGCTGAATGTCCAGCAAGCAGCTCAAACAATAGGATAAGTAGTTTTATGTTTGGGACACCGCTATCCAAAAATGGGTAGTTCCGATTCCGTCGGAAAAAGGTAACGTACTTAAATATGTAAACACAGAAATGGATCTAAAGGATCCTATTATAGAGATTGATACCGGAAGTTCGCCCGTAAGTAATATGAAGGCACACGTGGCCAGGTGGTAAGAGGCTTCTGATAGTAAGTACATTTTAGATGTAGTAAGTGGTGGGTACAAGCTTCCATTTATAACTGTATCAAAACATTCTCAGATGAAAAACAGTTACTCATCGAGAGTAAATTCCGTATTTGTAGAAAGCGAAATAAAAGCTTTATTAGACAAAGGTGTTGTTTCAAGATGTAACGAGATTCCACAAAGTGTTAATCCGCTTACAGTAGCATTTAATAAGAAAGGGAAGCCACGATTAGTTCTAGATTGTAGGTATATTAGTCCACACTTGCACCCGTTTAAAGTAAAATTTGAAGACATTTAAGTTGCTGAAACTTTGTTTGAGAAAAATTCCTTTTTATTTACTTTCAATATTAAAGGAGCATATCATCACATTGATATATTCATGGAACATAGAAAATATTTAGGTTGTAGCTATCAAGACAATAGCAAACATTGTTATTATGTNGTGGACATAGAGCCTAGTAGATTGCTCCCGGAAGTGAGCAGAGAGCGTATGCTATGGTCCCCGGAAGTGGACATAGAGCCTAGTAGATTGCTCCCGGAAGTGAGCAGAGAGCGTATGCTATGGTCCCCGGAAGTGGACATAGAGCCTAGTAGATTGCTCCCGGAGGTGAGCAGAAATTGTATGCTATGGTCCCCGGAAGAGGACATAGAGCCAAGCAGATTGTTCCGGAAGGGCGCAGAAATGGTATGTTATGGTCCCCGGAAGTGGACATAGATTCCGTAAGATGCCTCCCGGAAGTGAGCAAAAAAAAGTATGATTTGGTCCCCGGCAGTGGACAAAGATCCCAATCCCGCAAAGGAGCCATAGCGAATATGGTAAGTCCGTAGAAGAGGACGTAAAAGATATTAGGCGGTTGTCAGAGATGGTTTGTAGAGTATATGGTAAAACCGCAGGTGACGTGAATAATCCTTTTTGTATAAAGGTTGATGATAACGCGGTAAAAGAGGTAGAAGTAATTGGCATTTGGACTGATATAAAAAAGCACTCAGCTCCACTTGGCGCGAAGCGAAAGCAGTTAACAGAATTGTTTAAACTTTTGGAAATACTTTGCAAAATTCGTACATAAAAGTGTATTCAGACAATAAAATTGTAAAATCTATATTACTGAATGGTAGTCGAAAATTGGATATCAGTTCGCCTTATTGGCCAATGCTTATTTCGTCCGACGGCATATTTAGAGATTTTGTAAAAGATTGTACCATTTTTGGAAGAGATTGTACGATTCCTGGGAAGGGGAATAACGGTTGTTTTGGCAAAAATAGATTATCATTTGATATGATAGCATTAAGATGCATATCATAATTCATGTATTGATGCATATATCACATATGTTTGACAGGTATTGGTTTGAGAGGTACTCTGACTGAGCGATTAGAGGACGCAGGTTTGCATGGGCAACACAGAGACGAAATGGCGGACAGAATGGCTGGATATTTGATGCAGTCAATAGCAGACAATACGGTGAAGAAATATAATTCTACTTTTGAACATTTCAAAACTTACGCGAAGACAATTCATTAGTCGCCATGCCAGCCTTACCCATATCAGTGGCAATGTACATGACTCAATTAATGGATCACGGAAAATCTAACAACGTTGTTTCATCTGTGTTCTACAGTATAATATGGATTTATTCTACAAATGGTGTAAATGATCCATCAAAAAATAACATTGCTCAGCAATTATAAGAAGCTTAAAAACGTGTGTGTTCAAAACATGTTAACAAGAAAGATGTATTTTCATCAGAAATGATACAATCATTATGTTTGATGTATAAGGATTCTACTGATGTCATTGATGTTAGAGATTTACCTATGATCATTTTAGGATATGCTGGTTTCATGCGTATGAATGAAATAAGTGAGCTTCGTTAAAATGACGAACAATTCAAATCAGATCATTTTATTATTATAAATATAGCGCCATAGCAAAACTGACATTTATAGGAATGGTTCGGAGATTATTATAGCAAAAGGCACAACTACAGCTTGCCCATATGGTATTTTAACAAAATATATGTCATTAGCAAAATTGTCTTATGAGTCAAATGAGTATTTATTCAAACCAGCTTTTCGTTCTAAAGCTTTACTTCCTTAATTAAGAAAGGCACAAAATTAAGTTACACTAGAGCAAGAGAATGTATTGTTAAAAAATTAAAACTATTTGGTCCCGAACTTGACCTTGGTACGCACTCACTGCGAGCTAGTGGAGCCACTAATGTGGCAAACGCTTCAATCGTTTCTAAAAGATGCCTTAAGATACATGGGAGATGGAAAACGGAAATAGCAAAAGACGGTTATGTTCAAGATTCTATCGATAAAATATTATCAGTTACAAAAACCTTAAATTTGTAATTTGTTACAAATCGTTTATTCGTTTGAACTACGGATGAAACTATGTATGAATTTGATGAAACTGTATGAATTTGAATTTGATATTTTATCCACTATACTTTTTACTGTCTATATGCGTCTCTCGCAAATCGCACAAAAGTGTTGTTGTTTGTTTGTTTGAAACATAGTTTGGACGAAATAATTGTATGCATTAAAATCCCGTAGAGGCTAACGAAATTTAGTCCATAAACAAGCTTTCCACGGAGGCTATTGTTTAGTGATGAATATGCTGAAAAAAACATTTTAACCAAAACCGTGTCTGCCTATTGTTTCATCCCTTTTTTAAATAAAACATAACAACACTGTCTGTTTTGGTCAGCCTTTCAAAAAGAATGTACATGTTATAATTGCTATTGCAGTAAAGAATAAAAATAAACGTTTGATGATATTTTAAAGCTACTTTATTATACCAACAACATCTTGAGTTAAGAGAAAAGACGAAACAGGTTTGCAACGTGTTAGAAATCAAATCAGTGTTAACAGGTGAGAGATTGCTACTAACACAAGGTTAAAAATAAAGCAAAGGAATAACTGTTGCTTTTTATTATAAATTGGAAACTCAATGGGGTGTAACTTGTAAGACAATCAAATTAACGACACTTGCGCTGTTTGCAGACAGACGTTGGAATTTAGGTAAAGCATGTTAATGATGCAGACAGCGTGCATTATATACAATTATAGTAAACCTATTATACAATAAATGTTTCATAGTTATTGATTACATATAACTCATTTCGTTCCATAGTTATGTTCTTCATCAATATGCAACGAAGGATAACAAAAAGGCAATAATCCAACCTATGGAAGGTTAAGTTTAAGTTAAACAGCGTAAACCGGTGATAAGCGTCAACAAGATGTTTATGCGGGATCGCCAGTCATCATCCATGTCATGCTACATCAAATACTTGTTGATCTTAGGGTGATGTGGTCCTTGCGAAACCTTACTCTACCAAATAAAAACAAAACATTTGAGCCTGTCTCTGATGTTGCCATACACGAAAATGCAAAAAACCGTTATGGCCATCGTGGTTACACATTAAAATCCAGAGGGCGACAATGCGACAATGCGACAATGCGATAGTACGATGACGACAGTGCGACAATAAGATTGCGACAATGCTATAGTACGATGGCGACAATGCGACAACAAGATAGTACGATGACGACATTGCGATAGTCATATCGCACTGTCGATATCGTATCATCGCATTTTCGCCATCGTACTATCGCATTGTCACCATCGTATTATCGCTCTGTCGTCATCGTATGATCGCACTATCGCATTGTCGCATTGTCGCCATCGTACTATCGCACTGTCGCCATCGTATTGTCGCACTGTCGTCATCGTATTATCGCATTGTCTCATGGGCATGGGAAAGAGTAACACTGTTATTAAATTAAATAATTAACTCCAAGTAAAAGCACTATTCACTTTTGGTTTAAACGTTCGAGCACAATATAATATTCCACCCAATATGCAAACATAACTGATATTTATATAACACTTTATTGAAATATATGATCTCAATCAATGATGAATATTGCATAGTATTTTGTATATAGATTTATCACGTATGTAATTAAGTTTTATGAGTAACAAATAGCAACTAAGGTTACGAACAGCATACACATATAGGACAGACGTGTGCCTATGTTAAATAAAAACTTAGTTTGGAACACTTGGAAACATATCTTATTCTTAAATACCACTTTGCTTTTGGACCTCTTTGTTTGTTTCCATAGTATTATGACATTAATTTATCTCATTTGAAAATGAATCCCAGTTATTTAGAAGGGTATGTTTCGCGGTTCTCCAAGAGCTGACAGTATTATAGGTATTAACATTCGAACATTTTACTAAAGTCGGCATGACGTTCGTGAACTTATGTTTGTCTAATGATCTCATATCATCTTGATTTAATGGTTTTTGTATGACAATGTAGCAAAAAGCACTCGTATTTATACCGCATTTAATGTTGTTAAAATGGTGCCGCCATTTCCCAGAAATGTGGTTAAGAGAACTTTGTAGTGATTAATATATTTCTGCTATTCAAAGATCATAGTTTCTCCCAGAAAAGTGTGAAGGGATTGTGAACAAATTCGCAAAATAACGCTACAACTACATGTATACATTGTATTTTGATCCCACATATGTACGACCCTGACTAAATTCAATATACTGCGTTAAATATAGTTTACAAACCTTCTATCCACTTTCCCCAGACACCGATGGTATTTAAAATAAAACACAATCTAATAAGGAATGTTCTTAACTAGTCTTCGTGCTGCAATGAAAGCCAATTTGTCTTTTTTTAACCGTATCTTATATTTCACAAGAGCCATTGTGTTTATAGAAATGTTATTTTGGGACTTTTGAAAACAAAGTTTCGTTTGTAACCAGAAAAAAATAATGTACGGGTTGTCGTTTATACATGTATAGGCTCATGATGTTTGTGGGCGTTGCATTAAAGCTTACTAAATTAATAATATAAGATGTACCCATACGCTGAATAACAGTTCTAACGTTTCAATTGTTTGATATTTTCTTTAGTCATACGTTTTTCAACCTAACATGTCTTCAAGGAGTTGATCCCGAATTAATCATTTTCAATGTTGAGTTTACTGTATCGCTCTGTATTTAATAGGCAATTAGTAACTTGCCTTAAACCAACGACTAGCAGCAGGTTGCAATGATTTATCTTCAGACAATATTTCCTGGGGTTTGCATATTGCGTGATCAATTGAGAATTGACAATTCAAAAAGTGTTCATATTAAACTGGTGTATTAGCAATGGCACAGGAAAATAATCTGAGTTTGCAGAACAAACAGGTTTATACAAAAAAACATATGCATGCATTTTGTTACAGAGAAAACGACCGCTCCGTCGTGGTTCATAAACCGCTTGGTGGAGGTATGGCGTTTTTTCAAAGGATGACAACATTATAAACTACCTAACAACCAACAACATCCTACAGCGCAAAACGTATTAGCCAAAGATGACCATGTATTATTCGGGCTTCAAAGTGAACAACTGTATGTAATTATCGTAAAACGTATTTGTTACCAATCTAAGTGTGGTAACATCGATACTTTGACCAACGCTTCAATGAAATTTAGGAACATCGTTCTATACATTTGTGAAGTATGAATATATCTGAAAAGATAACGCATAAAGACTATACATTCTAAAAGCGTGTAATACGACGTGTAAAATTTATGACCGGTTTATAAGATGCTAAGCTGTGAAAGTAATGCTTGCGTAATTTCTAATTTATATCGCATCTTATATAATAACAGCGCACAGTTTTCTTGCGTTGTGGGTTTTATAACGTTATAACAATTTTATTTTTAACACTTAAGCTGAATAGCGTGTAATTGTTCATTCAGCATAGACCACTTTCTGCGGGATGCAGTCTTGATAGATAGTTAATTCAGCATCATAGTAACAACATTTACGTTTTACGCTAACGTCACGTTCTTCTGCATTTGTTTTTACACATCATATACACTTAAAATGCGAGCTAGAAATAAACGCTGGATGAATTGCGTCTCCGCCGGATCAAGCAAAATTATGAAATAATATTTTGTGTCAAAATATATTGAAAGAAAGTAATTGCGTTAATTTGTGTTTTATATATATGAATACATATTAGGTATGTGGTATTATTTAACAATCTGGGAGGTTTATTTCACAATTTTACAACACTAGGTTTTCATTGGTCCTCGCCAAAAAAAGCCGTAAACGTCCTTAAATTATTTGTAAACTAGAAATAAAGGTTGTTTCACAAAGTTATTCAAACATGTTGCCAATGCTGACTTGTCCATCGTACGTAGACAAACATGTCATGTCATTGTTGAATAGCTCCCCAACATCTACCTGACACCGACCTTTATGAATGATTTGTGAAATAACGTTTTGGTGAAGATATGAGATTCAGTACGGGGATCGAATACAATTAATACAATAATATACAAATTATTAAACATTAATGTGTCTTTAAACTGCAGAAATACGTTCGTGACCAGAATCGAGTTTGCATAAAGTAAAACATTTGAAACATTAAATGCTTAAAGCGATCATGTAAATGTTGGCGAAATACATACTTTGAATTATTTTAACATAGCAAACTGTACCTGTACGAATTAAAACACTATACTTGTGCTGTTTCAGAAGGAAAGCTTTCCACTTTTAGTTCGGCTGAACATGTCTGTAATGAATGAATATGAATAATTTGCACATAATTTCCTTACTATGTGTCTGAAAGCATATGAAAAATCGTGATGTAGGAGTGGCGAAACAAATATGGACTTTCTGTCAGCCATGGATAATAACACATAATGATGATCCAGTCCACACCATCGATGTTTCAAGTTACAAATCAACCATCATACTAATGTGTTCCCTGGATCACACGCTTGATTACGACAATTCTCAACGAAATAAGTTTGGGATAGGTTTCTAGTGTTTGATTTTTTTTAGATTAATCTCACAATATGAACACTATGATATACCACAATTCTAAATTAAGCATATAGTTTCATGCACTGCATAGTTATTTGTCTTAAATCGACTAGCTAAGATGGTAACAAGACATTATCTCGTGATACAGTTTACAGAGTTATAATATTCATAGACTCAACAATCAGATACCTACAAGTGTAAATATAAGAATAAGACGTAACCTTAAAGGTTCTTTCTATAATGGGTTCGTTGAGACAAAACTTCCATATAAAAGTCATGAGCTTTCTTATTGAGCTCAATATTGGTTTTGTTATAAATAATATCACGAACATTCGTAATACAATCACACTGTTATCGCGCGATTTCTTTGCACTGTTTAATTTGTAATAATTGGCCACAATAGCATAGTAACGTCTTCTTACACTTTTTTATCTGCACAATGTCGTAAACCGAGATGCACAATCTGATTTTTTTTGTTTTGCTGTGTACAATACACGATGGTGTAAAGACGGTTCGTAAACAATTTCAATGTGTCTGTTAACAATAAACAACACATAATTCATAAGATACGACATAAACCTTATTTAAATTAATTATCCTCAATATTTGTCTTTCCTTTCATAATGTGATATGCAAGTTAGTCGGTACGAAGCATTTTCTTGTAAATTACAATTTTATATAACAAAAGTGAATAAGTAACCAAAAGCTAATCAGATGAAATGTTCAACCGATTCAGTCGATTTAGCTAATATGGCCCATGTTCAGATTGAGAATATGTCACATTCGTCATAGAGTCTCTCGCACGTGATCATTAATCCAATGTATGTGACCATTACCACTATTTAACGTGTTATTGCTTTTTTAACGAAACGTGCCCATAGGTTGGTGGAAACAAGTCTAACCAATAGTTATCCCGGACTATGGACTAATACGAGCATGAGGAATACATTAGCAACTCCAACGCTGACAAAGTCACGTGCCGTCTAAATTCGTCACGTGCGCGCGATCAATCATCCGATTTAGCTCTTGTATCTTGTACCAATGACAATTGCATTGGTGTTCAGTTTTCTCGCTGCATGCATTTTTGTCAGAAAGTTAGTTCACAGTAGCCTAAGCTGTGACGAAAAATTGAATTGTATTAACATTAATTTCTAAGGCCTATAGAAATATTGTTAATTTAAAGTTTGCAAAGAATAATGTACACCATCCATCCCTAAATAAAGGAAAGCTATCACTCATTATCATCCATTTCTCGCCTCATTGATATAGGATGATACATGGCTGGTTTTAGAAATACATGATTTAATAAATTAACGCAGTCGTGTTTCTTTTTTAAAGACATGACTCCCATGTATTGCTAATTGAACGCTTATATTACTTATAACAATACTTAGTCTGTTTACCGCGGATGAATTTGTAGTTGTGTGATTTGTTAAAGGCACAATTTATCAGGAAGGTTGTTTGTCAGACGAAAAATAGCGTAACCTATTGCAAAAGCGTAACCTAGTGTAAGAGCGTAACCTAGTGTTTAAGCGTAATCTAGTGTAATAGCGTAACCTAGTGTAATAGCGTAATCTAGTGTAATAGCGTAACCTAGTTCAATAGCGTAACCAATAATGCCCAATGTAATGTTTATATAAAGAGATACTGATCATGGGCAAGACAGCTATTATTTAATATTTACGAAAAACTTAGTATTAGCCATGCGTCACATACACCAAACAAACATTGCATTGTTGTGACAGATATTTGCCGCAATAATGCGCCCTTCAGCTGAGGTGAATAACCTGCGGTAATTTATTTACGACGACCTAAAACAAATGTCAACAAATGCGTAAACAGTGACAGATATATTAATCAAACTTGTGATTAACGTTAAATCATATATAGCGTTTCTCTGTCTAAGGAGGCCACTGATTTAAATGCATGGTGAATGTATTTATGAAGTATTTTGTGTTATAACTATAAACGCTGTCAAACATTCTTTGTAAAAATGTATAACACAGACATATGCTGAATTTGCCATATGAATTTGACGATGAGCGTGGTGAAAAGACAGACGAGAATATTTAATAAAGTATTAAATTTCCAACCATAAAACATTTTGAAGGTTTGTCATCTCTTATGAACTTCGTGTTATGTCGCCTTATTTCGTATATGTCCGTTACCCCAAACGGTCTCCGAGAATATGCGTAAAACTACGATTGGATCGAAATCAAGATATTTGTTTTATTATTCACCTCTCATATTTTAAATTCCTCTGTGGTTTAGATGTAAAGCAAACGCTGTTGCATACAAAAGTACCGGATTTGATTATTGATGTTTTATATTATAATTATTTAAGATTATTGCAAGTAGTACAGTGTTGTAATTAAATACATTTGATGACATCTTTTTGTAAAACCCAATTCCAAGATTTTGATGATAATTCCTTCCTGGGGACCTGACAATGTCCGGAATGTCGTCTTAATATGATGATCATTTGTTCCAATTTAGTAAGATATCAAATACGGCAAATAACATAAAGCATAACATCAAGTTTTTTTTCTTGTGGGAAATATGTTTTTTATGGATTAAGGGGAAAAAGCACTATAAGCGTAATTTTGGGTGGGATGGGGTGGGGGCTGGAAACATTACCACCTATAAACATACACATTAAAGTGTTATTTTTAAGTTATTGAAGCATTTAACTTAGTTTAAATATGTACATATATTAAATATGTTTATATAACAATATATTCCATTTCACTTACATGTCATTACAGACAACTATATAGAGTGGCAAACATAATAAAAAATAATATGAATATGAACAGATCAACTAACATATTAATACAACCATGTGTGTCTTTTGCTATTTTCGATGATGTTGTAAAATGGTTTGTTTTTTCTTTGCGGATAGAGTTAATAACTTAAAAAAAAAATGTTTTATTTGTATCTTAAACGTATTCCCTATTGGTGATGGATACACGCATTTCGTTAATACATACAAGTACTTGTTATATGATGTCGGTTGTTAATTAAATTGATAATTTGTTTTTTCGTCGAGATTCGAAATTTCGTTTAATCATCTTGGAATACTCACGTATGCGACATGTGCATTAGCAACGTATATGGCAATTAGAGAGATTCATTCAGGATATTCCTGTCATTTCAAAACATGGGCAGTGATTGGTTTCCGGTCAACACTATCGTTATAATTGCTGTAATCTTACGATATTAACAAAACACGTTGTTTTCAATTGTAAATTACAAAGGCAGTTTTGGGGGAGATGTATCGTAATTTTATGACAGAAGGGAAAAAAACGTCAAGGGGAGAAGGCCGATATTCAGCGTGTCTCACAAACAAAAAACAAAAAAAACACCGCCAACAATAATTTGCTCCACCATTTTATGGGGAAGACATAGTATTAAGCACTATCTTATTTGCAATCAGTTGTTAAAGACTGCCAAATTTTGCATATGCGGTAATTGGCAAAATTAATTTCCTTGAAAAGAAATATGTTTTAAAATTTGTAAAAAAAGGACCTTGACGAAAGATACATTTTACATGTAATCCGACAATTCGTACCATTATCTATTCGTACATGTTAGCGTGTATTTGTATTGTTAAATTGTTTGTTATATTAAAATGGCTTATTTTAAGGTTGGTACAACAACAATTTAAAAAGGCCATATATTAAACACGGCAATATATTCGTACATGCATAACTGAGTTAGAAACATGTTTCAAATATCGGTTCGTTAAATCATCAATTGAAATATGTAATATTATAAAGCGAGTGTTACTCTTTTTGTCGACACTCTGAAAAACACGTGTGCAATTTAAACAGCGTTTAAACTGTTATAAGAGGTTCAAATATTGATACATGTATATATGAATCACTCATGTATATATAGATAGAGATTGTAAAACCGATACATGCATATCTAAATATATGAAAAATAAAACATTTGCAACTAAAACTATATACAAAATAACATATGTGTTACAATGACAGCAATTTGTAAATTATGTTATCCACCTGTTTTCTCCCTCCATCAAATTAAAGAAATACGTGTTTGATAAGTCAGCGGAGTAACAATCGCAATTAGAGAAACGTCTTTCATACTCTACTTATGTGTACAGAAAAATAGACTCAGATAATAGATTGCACTATGTTCTATAATTGGAAGCGTAAATGCTACTCCAGCTTAATTAGTAGTCGGCTCTCACAATCAAAGTCGATAACCTCAATCCGCGTTTGAAGTTTTTACACATAATGGCAATATGTCACTTTTGTTTGAAGACGTGCGGCTGGCCGCCGGTCATCAGCAGGTTTTGATATGTTTAAGACAGTCAAAAACTAATCAGTTTGGAAATCCTATTAATTTGAGACTTCCTTGTGAAACAAATAAATTAATATGCCCAGTTTGCAACCTCAAACTATACTTTGGCATTCGACCCGTAACATCGGGTCGGCTTTTTGTGCACAATAATTATAGACCAGTCACGCGTTATCAATTTTCAGCAGTGCTTAAAAAATGTTTAATTCAGTCTGGCTTTGATTGCAATGTCTTTAAATCACACAGTTTTAGAATAGGCAGAGCGACACATTTAGCAAGTACAGGGGTGTCAAACGATCAAATTATGCGGATGGGCAGGTGGAACTCGAATGCGTATATGTCATATATTAGGTAACTGCTCCTGTATAAATATTATTTCAGAAGTTTGGATTATGGGAGATTCGATCTCCTATTGGGCCGGTCAGCGGGCGGAGTTGCTAGGGATGCCGGACCTTAACCTCCCGGGTGGGACACGAGTGGTTTGGATTGGCGTTTCCGGTATGGGGTGGGCAGACGCCGTACACCACATGCAGCTCCCCGCTCTATTCCGGATGCCACCGAAGGTACTTGTAGTCCACCTGGGGGGTAATGATTTGGTCCGGCATAACCTTCAGGTCTGTTTTAAACACATTCAAGATTCGATTGAATATTTACATCGGGCATTTCCGGCGAGCATTATAGTCTGGGCAAACATTTTGCCAAGATTTAATTGGAGAGCTCCGGAAACAGAAAACAAGCAAATTGACAAAAAACGGAAACGCGTAAATCAATTTGGCCATAAAATGATGCGCGTTGTGGAAGGGCATGAGTTAAAAATTGACATAGATTTAAAAACACCTGGGTTTTTCAGAAATGATGGCGTTCATTTGTCTGACGTTGGGCTCGCCATGTACTTAGATTCATTGCGCGAGTGTCTTTTAAGCTTAGTCTAAAATACGTCATAGAATTTGGGGGAAAATAAATAAATGTATTTTTGTGGCGGAAATTCTATGTCTTGGAGGGGATCGGAAGTATTAAAGGTATAAATAATTAACTATAGGATAATATACATATGTCTAGGGGAGGTAAACTTTGCATTTTGTCGTCATCCATCACGTAGTGCTAGTCTGTGTGAGGATGGCAGGAATGCTTTCAAAATTATTTTCGGGATAGTATGGGTGTTCTGATACTCGCTCGATGGCACTGCGTGCTTAGGCGTACTTGGAATAGCTCTTTTTGGCTTTGGAAATTGTGGCATTGCGAATATTGTATTATATGTTGCACTTGACAATCGCAGGTACTGCGTACCTAGAATTTAGTTGGCCGGTTGCGTTGGCCTTAGCAATTGCGCGTGTATAATGATATATATTTCCGAACCAGTCAGGTGTTCGTTGAAATAGGAATTGCATAAATAAATGTGAGCACGTTGCGGAGCTCTTGCAAAATAGCATAGAATGCGGTGCATTATCTGGTGGCGATGATTGCATAAACGAGAAGCTAAATTAACAGTGCAACTGGGTTGGGGGTTACCTTTAGGGCAGTACTTCCGGTCGCCTCCGCGACATGCCTCAGTTGTAGTGCTAGTCTATAGCTGAGGTGTTATTTACTCTAGTGCTAGTCTGGTGTAAATTATATTCCGCCATTTGGCCAATAAATTCCATTTATCTTTTTGTATTGTTCCTTTGATATATTGTAGGGTTCAACAATAGAATATCAAATTGTGTTAACGTTATGTAACACATTTAAGAATTGTAATAAAAATGTTATTGACAAAGTTGACTTTTGTAGTAATTATTCAAATAACTCTAACCAGATGAATGAAACGAATCTTGGTTAACAAATGGGGTAGTGAGCTGCTTTCTGAAATAATACAATAACATCGTCCTTTGCAGACATCATCACGCAAGGAACTATCCATATTTAACGATATTATTCATAGAAGGAACGGCATGCACGCATTTGCTTATGTCATTTAATAGATTGGGCTTGTTAGACACACTTTACCATCCAATTACATTATAAATCGTACATAAGGCAATTTAAACAAGAACAACTAAGCACTCATGGAGAGCATACTTCATTTAAATGGAATAGGTTTCTTCGAAAGAAATGTTTAATAATCACACATGTAACGATTCAATCTGTTATGTTCGAATGCAGAAGGGTTAATGTTCTCTTAACGTTGCATTTAACAAGCGTCGAGTTGCAAAGAAGTAGAATCATATGTGTAACAAAAAAATAAATCATTGTATAGTGAATAATGGTACACTATAATTGGAACACTTTGGCGTCACAATTTAGGTCGTTAAGCGTTTCCGCCGGGCCAATAAAACATATCATAACATAAATTAATCATCTATATGCACACCATTTCAAAAGGTGTAACTGTTCTTGATAGTCATTGCCTGGTTTGAAATCGCCATCATCATCATCATCATCATCATCATCATCATCATCATCATCATCATTATCATCATCATCATCATCATCATCATCATCATCATCATCATCATTATCATCACCATCATCATCCTCCTCCTCCTCCTCCTTCTTCTCCTCCTCCTCCCCCTCCTCCTCCTCATCATCATCATATGAAATGAAAATGGAAATGGAAAAGGATCGCTACAAATTCAGGGGAACTTTAGACTGCAAAGTATACATACGTTCAAGCTCATTATCAGACGTTCTTATTCAAACACATACTTATTTCATTAACGCAATCTCATTTTATTGTTTGTCTAATTAAAAAAAAAAACATATAATTCTTGCAAATAACAATTGGAAGTTCAACATGGAGTGAAAGGACTATTGTATTGCTGACAAATGTATCTAGCTAACACTCGATGAGACGTATTTCGTTTCCTTGAAACGCGACAGTGATAGCGTTTGTGTAAAAACAACAGCACTGTGAACTTAAAGAGAGTATGCACGATTTTGTCAAATATTTATGAATTTATATAAAATGTGTACAAAACTTTGTATACATATATTTCAATATAAATTAAAATAAAAGTTAAGAAGAACATGTCTCGAAATATGCAAAATAAGCCAGATATTTAATTCTGAATTCGAAAACGGCTGTACAGCCGAATTCGCCATCATATATATCATGCATGTACAATGTGAATCTAAATTTAGTTTTAGTGCAGATTCGTTCGTACGACACAAAGACTCAATTTTGTTTCCTATCAAATATGAGTAAAAGTGTCGGCATCGGCTTAAACCAGCGCTAACTTGTCTTTGCTGCATTTTATGAAATTCGTCTTCAATGTATATTTTTTCTTGTCTATTTTGTGTTATTGTAACATATTTGTATCAAAATATTACAATTTTTCACATATTAGAACTGTGCATACTCTCTTTAACGTTGCGGCGCTGTCGCCTCTGATAAATGCTTTTAAAAAAATAAACTTTTTGACGACTAATAACACTTTGAAATTACCATTTAAATTCCAATAAGGAGGAAAAGACATTTGGACAATTAAATGCATTAGCTGACAATGTCTGTACAAAATGAGCTCCATTAATGTTATAAACATAATAATCTTGCAAATAACAATTGAACGTTCAAAATGGATTAAAACAACTATTGTATTGTTGAAATATGTATCCAGCTTAGACTTGTTATAATGTTTTTCGTACGAATGACACGCGACATTTATAGCGTTTGTGTAAAAACAAACAATATTATGACGTTAATATCATGAGAACATTTTGTAATTTGAAACACATATAAGAAAAATCATATAAAACAGTTAACTCGCTTGATTGCAAAACGGGACAAAATTCAACTACCGACAACGCCTTTGTGCTCCAGATTTTGATTGATAAAACCTGATCGCAAAAGCACCGGAAACTCTTTATAGCGTTTATTGACTTTAAAGCCGCGTTCGATTCTGTGGTGAGAGACAAGTTATGGGAAGTCCTTATTCAGTCGAATGTCAAAGGTAACTTACTAAATGTGATAAAAGGGATGTATGAAACCGTGAAAGCGCGCGTTCGCACTAGCGTTGGATAAATGGAGTAATTTGAGAGTAACATAGGCTAAAAATAGGGTTGTTTGGCTTCGCCAAAATTGTTTACATTTTTCATAAACGAACTAATAACGTACCTAAAAAATAAAGACACACGTGGGATTCAGCTTAAACCGTGTGATATTGAAATTTTCAGCCTTATATTCGCTGACGACGCCGCACTTCTGGCCGAAACAGTAGTTGGCCTACAAAGACAACTCAACCTATTTTCAGATTTTTGTACCGATTTGTATTTAACTGTAAATATTAGTAAAACTAAAGTTGTAGTATTTAAGAACGGCGGTCGCGTAGCAACAAATGAGAAATGGTGCTATAACTGTAATTGTTGCCCGTAGAACAGAAATTTAACATATGTCGTTGTATCGTTTTCTGCGTCCTTGTCGCTCTTTTATATGGCTGAAGCAAATAGTATTTAAGATAAACGAGAAATAAACAGTATTCTATCGTCTATGTCCAATTATGGCTACCTGCCAAACTCAATGTCTTTAAACTATTTGACTCAAAAGTTGTGCCAATATTACTAGACGGGTGTGAATTGTGGGGTTTCAAAACCAGAGATTGTACAGAACAAATACAACGTTATGCTTGTAAAAAATGTGCATGCTTAAATAAAAAAAACTAAAAAATCGGTCACACTTGGTGACTATGGTCGTTATCCGTTATTTATTTATTCGCAGATAAGGTGTTTAAAATTCTGGCTTAAAATACCAAAAATGCCTGACTATGTACGAAAATGTTACGATTATTTGCTTGATACTAAGGTCCATCTAACTGTAAATTGGGCAATGGAAATTAAACGTTTATTGCATGAAAATATATTTGGATACGTTTGGAACAACGGTCATGTACCACAATTAAACACTTTCTTAAACGAATTTACGATGCGGCTCAGAGACCAATACATCCAATCATGGAGAGAAACTATTAACCATTCACCAAAACAGAGTGTGTATAAACATATAAAGTCATCATCCAGTCATGAAAGGTACCTTGACATTCTATGTATAAGAAAATACAGGCATTGTTATTCACAAGGTTACCGTGAACTTGAAATAGAAAGGGGCCGGTATTCTCATATTCCAATACATGAAAGAATTTGTAAAGTTTGTAATTCAAAACAAGTTGAAGCGGATTATCATTTTGTTTTTTTCTGTCCAATGTTTACGGATTTAAGGGCACGATTTATTCCGAGAAAAGTTTGTATACATCCCAATGTAATGAAATTGCATATATTAATGTTAAGTCGAAATGAAACTTATATTAATGACCTAGCATCGTATATTTACCTTGCATTTGTAAGACGCAAGGAGTTACTTACGTTGTAGGGTAGCTACTTATCCTTTACTACTTTTTTCAATATGTTAAACCTATACCAATTCATGCTTGATGATGCTATGTGCACACATGCTTTATATATATATAATTATGTTCTATAACTGTGTCAGGGGACGGCGGCCTGTATATCACAATAAACATTTGTTGTTGTTGTTGTTGTTGATGTTATTTAAAGTATTGAAACAGATATGCGACCATACAGCCATCGATAAAGAATATCGCTATGGTGCACACATAATTATTTCTAATGCTCACTTTGGCTTTAGGAAAGTAAGGTCAACTATACATGGCTCTTCTATTCTTCATTCCTTAATTAAAACAAATGTACACATGAACACACGTCTGTATTGCTACATGTTTGCTCGAAACGTTGCTTTGACTCTAAGTATATAAATGCACTGTGTCCTATTTCGACGGTAAAAAAGATTACGAATCATACGCAACATGTAACGGTCTGTATATTCATGTGTCAATCATCGTACAATCTAACCAGACTACTTTAATAAAAAAGTTGGGTTAAGACAGGCGGAAATTACTTCGCCCTAATTATTTACTCTGTTAGTCAACGTTCTTTAGTGTTTTGATGCAAGATAGATATAATGCCGGAACTAATCAACACTATTTTTGTGTGATTGTATTGCTTTTTATCATCATGTCGACATCAACGTATATGAATTACAAATAATGCGTATGTAGTAACGATACATACAATATGTACATGTATACACATCATAATAATGAAATGACTTAGTTACCGCTGCACTCATACTAAATATTTATTGAATTAGTTAAAGCGAGGTTGTCCAAATGGAACGAGGGTCAAGAACGCATGTATATTGATTGCACTTAAAATACCCCGAGTTTAATACTTTGAATTAATTGCCTTTAAGTAAAATATAGGTAAGTAGCAGAATCTCATCGGTTTTCTATGTTTTAAAACACTGAAACTAACCAGTTCAATTGTTCCCAATTTCACGCATACAACGTTGTCTGGTATTTTGCGAAAGTATGTTTTTATTTCCACGTCATAGATCTTTTATACGTATGACGTTGAAATAATGACATCATTTTACAATATGACAAAAAAAAACACGCGCAATAGAAACATATTATTTTAGAAAATATGTTTTATGATCAAACATTAGGCGGAATCCACGTGTGCGAAGAGATGATATTCTTCTGGACCTTGATATGCCCCAGAAACATGCAAACTCTTGAATATCGCAAATAATATTTTGCGCCTGACATCAACGACTTTGTGAATGCTAAAAAAAGGTATGTTACAATTATTTAATGTTTTATTTACATCTGTGTACGCATGTAGAGTAGTAAGTTCTGGTACACATGTGTACAGGCGGTAAAACTTACAAGATATGTCTGACGATAAGCCTGCTATTAAATAGAAATTTTAAATATAAGTATCTCGTTGATTTGAATATCAAGAACATTTAAGAAAACAAAGTACGTACCGTTGTTTTCAACGATGGGACTATTTGTAAAATGAAATACAATCAAACACCGAAATCAAATACCTTCTTTTATTAAGCATAACCTGCACTATTTTATTCTGTTTGATATGATGCATCCTGAATAAAAAAGTAAAACATCGTTGTTATTTAAAAACACAACAAATGAAATTCTACGACAACAAGTCCATAGTATTGTTCTGCTCAGAGCACAGGCGGTGTTGGTCTAGTTCTAGACAATGAACGTAATTGATATCCAAAACCAGTGTCAAAACCAAATGACAAAGTGTTGATAAATAAATGTTGTTAATAAATTATTTATCGAATCGGATCGGGAACATATATATTAATTATATCATAATTATATTAAGTACATTGGTGTTACAACGGAAAAAGATACGGTATCTGGGGTAATGTCATTATTAAAGTACATCGATATTACAACGGCTAAAGATACGGTATCTGGGGTAATGTCATTATTAAAGTGCATCGATGTTACAACGGCTAAAGATACGGTATCTGGGGTGATGTCATTATTAAAGTGCATCGATATTACAACGGCTAAAGATACGGTATCTTGGGTAATGTCATTTTTAAAGTGCATCGATGTTACAACGGCTAAAGATACGGTATCTGGGGTGATGTCATTGTTAAAGTACAGCGATATTACAACGGAGAAAGATACGGTTTCTGGGTTTATGACATTATTATATGAAAGGCATCGATCTTTCAATGGAAAAAAGAGGACGTATCCGTGGTTATATTAGCATGGCACATAACACTCACGGATGTTAAAAAAGAAAAAGAGCCATCGATGTTTAAATATCCCCCCAAAAAAAACAAAAACAAAACAGAAGGGTGTAAGTAAAATATACGGATTTTTGTCCATCAAAACGAACTTCTTAAACACTATTGTAAATATGAGGGTAAACAAATCCTGTTTACTTTTCGCAGTTACATTTCCTTACCACATGAACTGTTTTGAAAAGTCCTTCATGTTTGAGTGTTAGAAATCTAGATTCAAAGAAACACGAAATGGAAAAATCAAACAGTGGAATCTAACATAAATCAATACATCAGTATAATTAAAATGTTGTTTTCAAATTGCCACAGAATATGCACCACACATTGTGAAAATAAATTGCCTATTTTCAGTTATATTATTTAAAGAATTTGTTGTGAAACAAATTGAATACTATCTTTATTTCATAAATGCCTTGTTTTACTCCATCATAATTGTTTATTAGGAATAAACATTATAAATTTAAACAAAGTCGTCCGTAATTGTAAATACTTTGTTTTAGTTATGTCACCCTTGTCTAGGATGAAAACGCCCGTTTTATTTATTGTAGTCTATTTAAACAAAGAAGAAAACGAACAACAGAACTTGCAGTTCGCATGATCGCGTGTTTATGTAAAACAATGTTAATACAAACGTGTCACTTCTCTGTCTAATAAATTAATTTAACTCGCGTGCTTGAGCAATTTTCCATTAAATTGTTATTTATTGCCACATTGGTGAAGATATGCAGCAATTATAATATATATATATATATAGGATCTGACATGAGTTGTCATATCATACCATATTTTATTAAACGAGTTCAGGAATTTTGTTATTAAGCGAGCCTTTGGCGAGCTTACTAACGAATTTCCTGCACGAGTTTAATAAAGTATGGTATGATATAACAACGAGTGTCAGATCTTTTTTATCACATGCTTTTTAACTAAATAAAATACATCTTAATTTACCAAACAAATGCTGATAGATATAAAAGGTTTTTACTATCGTGACGTCATTTCATGTTGACGACCTCATTTCACCTAAATAAAGCCATGCGATTACTTAGTTATTGATTATGTAGCCAATGAAAATGCTTAAAATGGTGCATCACACATGTGTAATATAAAACAAATATGTAATGGATATATTACATGGGAAACAAGGTATAGCATGTGATAAATCTTAATACCTCATAAAATAAGGTTGTATGTATGTAGGAAGAAAATCACAATAGCAGCAACATCCGCCTCAGCATGTTTCTTCGCATCATAAACACTCCTCAGCTGTACGGTGTTCTTCTTATCCATCGACCGTACTGTTACGGCGGCAATTAATTGACTATAAGGGCCTTCTAGCAACGCTATGGGACACACAAACAATAAGATAAACATTTATTATCAAGTTAACGTTTGTATACATAACGAAAAACGTGCATTATGATTAGTTGTTTTGAATACTAGTCTTGTTCTCCCGTTGTATCGGATAGGTACCGCTCAACGCAAAGCTGTATCAAACCGTTGTTAAAGTGGGAAACATGAGTATCAATCATTTTATTCTGCTAATATGTTTGCCACGTATATCTATATATAATATATTATAAAACACCATAATGGAACTAGCCTCTTCAAAGCACATGGCATCGCTAAAACAAACGTACCTGATATGACGATTGATGAAAGTGTTCAAAGCAGAATGCATTTAACCATTTTCTTAATGTGCATTTAGAACATTTTCTTTGACTATTATATAATTAGAATGAGCACTATTCTGAACATAACTTTCATGATATTAAATAAAAAAATCGACTGCTAAACATGCTTAACTATTCACAAACACATATACTATTTTGGCAGTTCATGATTTTACTTGATGCGAAACGAAGTCTTACTAGTACTTCACTATCAATCAATCTCGCATTATTCTTGTAGCAAATCCAGATGAAACAAAAACTGCGAATTGTATTTATTTTCCAACCAATAATGTCTACGATCTTTCAAAAACCTATTTGTTTGACAATTTTCTGTAGATGAATTGCTAACTAGATAGTTCAGTAAAGTGTATGCATTAACCGCATTTGACCCTGTCTCGATAATAGATTTCGAATACCCACTCCGCATTACGAATTCAACTTTGTAGACCTATTTGTACTAAACGAAATTACAGATGTTCTCAAACCATGTGCCTGCATCACTTACCGACAATTTGTACGATACTTTTCCTGAAAATAACGAAATACTTTAAACAGTGTTACGTCAGCTTGTCAAAGAAATGACAAAAAATGAGAATGAAAGAAAACAGAACCCATACTGATTTTTTAACTTAAATTAATCTCTCAGACATGATAAGGCAATAAATGGAAAATAACAGAAAATTCGCATAGCGTTTATTTTTAAAATCGGTTTATGGAAATGATCTTAAAATAGCAGACGTATATGAAGGTTTTTTAAACCTAAAACACTCGCTAAGACATAATACCGTTTCCGATCCAGCAGATGCCGTAATTGCTTCGTTTGATTTCCTGTTGAATGAAGTGGAGTCTCTAATAATGTGAAATGTACTGGTATTGAATGATATTATCTACTACTAATGATCCCTGCTTTCTATATAAAGTATTGTCTGAGTAAAGATTGATAACGAAATTAAACTGTCTTTTATAATTGAATACGCGGGCAATGTCTCAGTTTTTATTCATTCTTGTTCAATGTGTTAATGACACGGATTTGTTCACATATTGGCAAAAGGTCATAGGTTCGAAAACTTTACACTAAAACATGTATGAATTATATTGAAACAAGCAAAATAAAAACAACTATTAAAGTGAAAAAGAATAAAAACTTCGAAACTATTGTTTTGTCTATGGAAACTCATCAATGGCAATACATCGACGTACCTCGTAATTATTGTGTTTATTAAACATATACATCAAAAACAACATAAGTATATATGTTTGGTGATATTATTTCTAATAATTCCTCTCTTGACCAACACCATACGACCATTAATTGTAATATAAATTTAAAAAAGTATTTTCATAAAAAGTAACATCATTGGTGTTGATTGTGATTGTGGATGTCGCTTGGGGGTCGTTGTGGTGGTGGTTGATGTGATGGCTTTGCATATGGTTTTGTTGGTGGCGTTTAAAGTCTAAACAAGTTAAACAATTTAAGCCAAACATGCGCTTAGTAATCCGCTGAAAATCTTAACTTTGTCTGTACATGTTGAGATATTTAACATATTTAAGAAGATACACACGTTACAATTGAGACCGAAAAAGTGCTTAGGGAAGCGATTAAAATAAACACAATTTTAGCGAACACACCGGGCAAAACACATATATATGCAGTTTGGATATCACAAATACAATTTAAATTTCACTCATTTTGTCCATTCAAGTTTGACCGCTACACATCAATAGTCAATTGTTTTCTAAGCTTGGATACTACTTTATACTAGTTCATTTTAACAGCCTACTAAAATGACAACTTCCATATGCACATTTCTAATTGCCAAATCATTATTTATAAGGTATTTGGCGATTATTAGTTATTAACAAGCAGTAAATGTAACGGAAAGCTCCGTGACGAAAGATTTATGGTTCAAAATACAAATAGCATCTGGTAATTGGCAAAACAAAACAACTAAAAACAACACTGTTTGTTTACCAATATCCAGTCCAATTGTAGCGATCGACCAATCGCATGAATTGCACAACAACATTGGCAAAAAACACTGTAAATTGGCAAACTGAGAACTTTTGTTGTAATTAAGTAAAAGGCATTACGCATGTATTTACTGTTGTCTATTAATTTGAATTCAATTTTCATTTATAAAACTCCTGCATACTATCCGGAGATGATATTTATTTGTTCAATACCCATTTTCTCGTCGATAAGCTTTTAGGGAAGTTCTATGCATTGAGTAATTATCGGATGTGAATATCCGTGATGCTTGGAAGCCCTCATCTTATTACGTCGTTATCCAAAACATTCAGTCATAATGTTTTGAAGTCCATGGTTGCTGTTCTGATCCATTTAACATAATCATTTATTTAAAATGTAAACACTTTATTTCATGTGTCTCGATTAAAAAGTGATACATCAGCCTAATATTCAAAGTATGCCAGTAACCTTTCATAAAACCACGCGAATTGCGTTTTAGTTTTGTTTTAACTATTTATTTTATACCGTTCGAAATGCAAAACAAAATTCATACGGCACACAGGTTATTATTAACAACATACAGTTGACAAACATAACATGATTGAGCGTCATCATACAACACTAACAGTAACAGCATGGTCAACATATAGTGAAAAGAGTATAATTAATGACTGTCAAATGCATTTGTTTTTGATTAGGTATGCAAAAAAAACCATAAAACAATATTGCTCTGTAAAAAAATGTTCTGCTATTTTTCACTATACCCAGACTCAAGAGGTTATATACATGAATTCATTAAGTCTTATTTGGCATGTTTACTTGATGCTTAGAGTAAAAGTATGCACAATTTTGATTCGATTGTCTATATACAGTTTGTTTACGTTGAACTTTAGAAACTGTATTTCGCTAGAAAAGAGTTGTGTTTGTGTTTTGCATTTGAATTTTAAATCTACAACGATGTTGTTCTCATAATACCCAAATTATGGATATCTGTCAGACTGACACATTTTTTGCAAGTGTGCATTGTGTTTGACTTAAGATTTGGTGATCCTAACGTGATCGTTTCAAAAGTATCCATAAAACTATCCTTTACTGAGTTTATTATGTTGAGTTTCTGTTTGTTTGGAAAGCTGTTCGTTTTGGTAAGTTGCATTTTTGTACTGCAAGTGCCACACATTCTTGTAGCAATGTCACACAGGTCTGTTTTGCTGCCGATGGGAATGCTTGTTGCGCATAAACTACACTCTCCTTGGACCCTTTCTTCCGTCGATCCTTTCTTCTCAACACCGTTATTTTGAAATGTTAAAGTAATAGATTTTGCACTTTTGCAATTGGTTTCAGTGTTACGGGCTTTGTATTGTTCTTTGCCATTAGGTTCCAAACCCAAATGCCGGTCATTCTCCACTTTGGGGTCGTCATGAATATCCACACATAAATGCGTTGATTCAAGATACTCGTGTTGTACAGACGTTTCGGCAAACGATATATTTTTAATGACTTCTCGCGCGTTTTGACTTAAATTAGACCTGAAAACAAAACACACCATATACATTTTCAGTGTAAAAAATTACATTTTACTTCATAATCGTTAACAGTGATCTTGCTTGATAGTATACTATAGTGTTGTTTATTACATTCACACATATTTTATTTGGCCTATTTATTTACGGGTCCTTTGTAAGAAATTAAATCAAATCGATGAAGTTTGTATCAATATAGAAGTTAAAATAAGGCCAAAGCCGTTTCCGTGTTTTTGAAGAACCAAACGACCAGACCGATATATATATAGTGCCTACTCTCTTTTGTTACAAATTCATATTTACACCTATATGAACTTCAACCTATCAATGAATGATTCAATAAAGCCAAGCTTCTACATACAGACATTCTTAACTACTCGCTGACGGATTCGTTGAATTTATTTTGCATATACTATTATATAAAAAACGATTTTATCGCTTACGGAATCATAAAGTATTGCATACCGACCTATTTGTTCACTGATTGATTAAATTATTTTGGAACAAATATCAAATCAGACTACTTGACAATTTGGTTTAATTGATATCGTATATAGTCGAAATCGGACCTACTCGTTGAAGGAATCGTTAACGTAGTGGATATAACTCGACCTACTTTTGACGGATTCGTTTAAGTAGTGTATATACATCGACCTAATCGTTGACGGGATCGTTTAAGTAGTGTATACAACTCGACCGTTACGCTTTCCTATTAGTGTATATGATGTAACCTACTCATTGACGGATTCATTGAAGTAGTCCTCGCTGATCTCCACAGAGAGGTCGATGTAGGAACTCGTCTCCTCCAAAAGCTTTTCTAGCTCCAGGCGAAGTTGAACGAACGATGGGCGGATGTGGGGGTTAGGATGCCAGCACGATAGCATTATCTGATACCTTGAAATAAAGATATTGCAAAGACATTACTTGACGTCGCAGTTGACTGAACGAAGGACNGGGGGGGGGGGGGGGGGGGGGGGGGGGGGGGGGGGTTAGGGTACCACCATGACCCTTGAGTTGATATATGTGAAAGAAATATTGCTTGAAATTATGTACATGGGCAGCTGAACGACCAGCGAAAGGCTGTGTCAAATCGGTTTTAATTACGTCAGTATGATCTGATAACTATAATAAAAAAAATACATTTGCAATATACACTCAGTATGTCTGTAAAACGATCTTTCTCTACAGCATTAACTACATGATGACAACTGTATACGTAAATAAACAAATGAATACATTAACACAGTTGTTACATGGTATGAAAGTATTGCATTACTCGTGGTAGGAAAATTAACTTCACGTATAGTTGAATTACATAAAAACATGAATACACATACATGATTCAGAACTTAATTATAATTCGAGTCGATGCTAATGCTAAATTAATTTTACTGATGGTATTAAACAAATCAAATTTTGATAAACATTTACAACTTTTTAATGTTGTATATGCTATCATCCTAATCGTCTCAAATAGTCCTCCATATTCGATACCTAACTAGTAAACTATTACTTCTTTGACATGCTACACGTATGTAAAAACATGTTCACTGCTGTTTTCACACTAATGTTCGTACAGTTTGGTGCTGCAGTTCTCTGGCTTCTCCATCCGGTATCCCTCCTTGAGCAGACCGTACAAGTCCGTCAGTGGTATACTGGGGTACGGTGACCCACCTAAGGTTACGATCTCCCAAAGGACTATTCCAAATGACCAACTGAAAACATTACCAAATTGAGAAGTAAAATATTAAATGGATGTTTCTAATTTAGCATATGCATACTGTGCACATTATTTATTAATCTGACAAATCGTTTTGTTGATCCGAAAATGAGCTTTGTATTCGATATGTATTAATTATACCTTCAACTCCTTTCCGTCAAAATATTTCACCAAAAAATTATTATACAAAACTTTATTTTGACAATAATAAATAATACTGATCTTAGCTAGGGAAAGACAAACACATAATCAGTTGTATGAGATTTGATTTGTTAAGGTCATAATGTTCAATATGTTTGTATAGTTACATGTCGCTTTTAACGGTGAATCTCTGACTGAAGAGCGACTCTATAGCCATCCATTTGTACGGCAGCTTCCTTGCTGAAGTGGGCTGGTACACATTTGTTTCGTACACATCCCTCGTGAGACCAAAGTCGGAGATCTTGATATGTCGCTGGTCGAATAACAAAATGTTTCTCGCGGCTAGATCACGGTGCACAAACTTTCGTTGTTCCAGAAATTCCTGTGAAAAGTGATCGATATTATAGCTCCCCAACATTCCCGCAGATTTTTTTTATCGTTTCGTTATAAATTTTATGATACCATATATATATATGTGTGTAATTTGTTTATCGTAATTCATGCTGCAGAACTAGAAAAAATGGACTGATTTATCTGGAAATATACATTAACGTGAGTTTGTAGTGTACACATATTTCTTAAGGTTACACAAATGTTTGGAACATTTTCTTCAGACACTATCAATACATTATAATGAGTTAGTATGATCTACAGAAAAACGCTAATACGAACTTAATAATAATAACAATAATACTATTACTTCTACGACTACTTCATATAATTAATAATGTTACAATATATTATATCATATCCGGTTGCAAACGCTGTCGACAGATTACTATACGTTCTACTGTCTGTGATTATATGTGAATAAAATGTTTAAACATTTCAAATAATAACTGAATGCTCAGGAATTAAGAAGTATTTAATTACTCTCTTTATTTTCACACGTTTTGCTGCTAAACTCGTAACGATAAAACGATAAGAAACGCCAGATAATTATATTCGCAATAAGAAGTTTTATTTATAAAGAACGTTTATTCCCACCCCTGCATGTCATTGAACTTGTAAATTGACGCGATTAACAATTATCAATACCTTAATTTAAGTAAGACGTTGTTCACCTTTGCAGAGCCATAAATGATGTGTGCTGACAAAACAATACCTTACGTTATAAAGAAAAAAAAACAAGTAACGATGCCAACTAATGACATACACACATATGTATACTTTCTTATTCATTTGGCATTACCATGTACTCAGACAACACGATCGGGAAACTGGGAAAACATTAGCAAGACGTGTTTATACTTCCTAATTGCTTTGGCAAACAAGTTCTCAGACGACACGTTCGGGGAACTGTACTGCTTATTTACCATTAACTCACAATGTCTCAGTGTCATATTTCCTCGGGCACGGTTATCACGTCATAGACAAATACTGTCGGGAAAGTGCAGTTTAACATAAACATGCTACAAACAAAACAATATTGGAACCAGTCTAAAGGAACCACGCTGTTGACCTTTTGAAAGTGCTTAATATAATTTCGAGAAATACACCCGTTGGAATAATGACGTTGCTGTAGTTTACAGACATATCAGGACACATGTTACCCTAACGAAACTTAAATAAAGCTATCAAGATAGTTTAAACGTTGTACGTGTTTAAAGTTAGCTCTGTCGTCTTATATCAGTTATTCTTGTCAGTAAAATTGACTTGATTTTGCATATTAAGTGTTGATTTCGTAATCAAGGATTTCATACTCCGCATCGAATATGTTAAATGCAATTCTGACTAAAGGTAAACACAAAATAAGAAACCGATGATTTGCGAACGGATTAGAATATCGGCTTACCATGCCCATAGTGATCTGTCTGGCGTAGGACAAAAGCTGAGCTTCAGACACCTCTGTGACTTCGTCAAAATCTGTCATAAACACAAAATAATTAATGGCAGGATAACTAGCTCGGCATGTTGTGCAAAAAGAAGTATAACTTATTCTATGACTATAACAGTTAAGACTATGATCTTTTACTGACTGGGTTGTGAGGAATAAATGAGGGAGTCGTTAAACGATCCGCTGACATGTATCTATATGGAAAGGTTGTATTATCTTATAAGTTAAGCTTACTCAATACCTCTGTTGTAACTAACATGCGCACATCGTTCGTTTATTCAGACAATTATGTTTTTTATCTTACAACTACACAAACGCATAAAAAAGACAACAACTTAGACAATATTTCTGATTCATCAAGGCAGATACAAACGTACTAGTGTTTGAACAACAGGAATCTCTTCGCGTTTCATTGGCGAGATATGACCGATCCTGCTTATAACACCTCGGAGCTTTTGACATCATTCCGAACGTGGACGACATGTTGTACAATAACTGCAATAAACACAAAACGTTAAACTTTTAATAGGCAAAACAATCTTATTCATGTAAAATATGTTATGACCCTTCTATAAATTGTGGCGAACGGGTTTCGTTTCTAATCTGTTAAAAGCATTATACGAAATACGATATACAATAATGGTATTTATAAGAAAGTAATATCATATTATTTAATGAAAATAACATTTTTCGGAAATCAATTCACCTTTGTAGAAAAGTGTAACCCAACAATATGTGAATTTAAAAAAAAACGAGGGTAGATTTATGTTATATCATAATAATGTATGCCATACTACACCAATTTCGTAAGTTTGAAACTGCAAATAACAATTCAATGATACATATTTATATTAGTGATTTATTTAATTTCGTAAACCACAAAAACAAAACACTAGGGTTGTCTGTGCGTTTTTCAACGTTGTCAATACATGTTAGCCACATTGATACCTTATATATAATGATTTTGGAAAAAAAATGACAAATGCTTCGGTGATCAGCAAATACCGCAGATATTTGTTAGCAACATTGTTAACGTTGAGGCAAAATGTATGCCGAAATCAATTTTGCATAATGTCCGGTGCAGAATTACGAATAAAAACGTTGTCACATTGCAAAGTGAAGACATTTATTTGATATTAATTTGATCAGTGACATGAAATTGCTTTCACCTATTTATACAACAATTATTAACTGTTGCAACATCTAGAAATCGCTAAGGACATAACATTTAAAAACTATCGAAAAGGAAATTTCAATAGTGAGAAGTTGTTTTATGTTATTTTTCACGAATCTCACCATTGCTGTGCGAATCAGAGGCCTTTAATTGCCACAATATCTTTCCCTTGATTTGTTTATTTAAAATTAGCAGCAGAAATCAAACCTGACATGTATTGTGTTGAACTAAGACTACTTTAGTGTTATCAATTCACACATTGTTACATTTACACTCTCTTTGGAAACGTGAGGACCTTCAGAAGTGTTACATGGCGGAGTTTTCGAAAGCAAAACGATGTCTCGTGCCTTTTGAGGGACAAATACCCACCCACATGAGTCGCTAATGTCATCAAACGATTTCTTACAAAATATACAAGTTTCAGTATTTTAACATCTATTGGTTTCTGGTCGATTAACCAGATATGTGTATCTCTTTCAAAAAAGAATGCGGCCAATGCCAAAGATTAAGCGCCAGTCCACGATATATGATTCGACAGTTGTTTGACAATATTGCAATCAGACTATTTTAATCGTGTAGATTATGTATCTTTTTTATTCGAAAGACCATGATGCACGACGCATTAATAACATTACACGGAATCAAACACCCGCCCACACACATATACAGGGTTAAAACTATATGCCTTATTCGCCTTATCATAATTTTGATTTTGTTGTCCAGATGGCGTTATCGGTCTATGTTCCGATCGATGTGCAAGGTGTTCAGCATGCCAAATATCCCCCATAAAGCAACGATATGGGCTGTATGGATTGTTATGGTATTCCGCTATTCAAATATACAATTGTATTCATTTGCAGTAAATATATATAAATATATAT